>FR990013.1:14940065-15022196 GCA_905404135.1 Hesperia comma | reverse complement strand
AACGATGGTGAAGACGTAATGGACGGAGTCGAAATTATGATGGCTTTTTGCACAATATGTACTCAGGAAGGAATTGCTCGCGACTCGCAATCTATGTCTAATAACGTGTACTCACCGTGCATTGGAAGTGTCCTACAACCGCAATATATACACCCTCTATCATACGATTGGGCAAAAGAAGAAGAAGAAGAATCCCAACAAATACTTGCATTAGAAAATTTGCGACCTATCTCATATTCCCCTACAATTCTGTAAATGATTTTGTATCTAAATTAAAAATAAACTGTTTTTAAGCAATTTTCTTGTATTATTTCATATACCTACTATGTCATTCTACAAAAATGATAGTGATTGTTTCAGAGAAAATAGAAGTTATTAGAGAGATAAACCAATTTATACAATATGTAAACTAAATGAGAGGTATTTATCATTGTAAAATCCACAGTAAATTTGTTCACGTTATTTATTAAAAATTGTATTAAATAATTCATCCATTGTTATATCATTACAAATTGTGTTGTCATCAAACAATTTCAGAAAATCATACATTGATTTACCATGATACTTATAATATATGTACATGATGCAATACTCTCCACATACGGTTGTGAAATCGTTTTGGATACGATTAGTGTTGTAATTCCACATCCTTGCATTCGTTTTCAAAAAAGATCTATGATATGTTTGAGGTGCTCGACCAAATGAATCAAAGTATTCCCCAAATCCATTCCCATCTATATGTATGGCTACCCAATGCGATCCAGGTTTGGTATCAACATCTAAGTTACTTATGATATACATAGGAGTATGAACATGTATCGGTAAACGATTAGCTGCGTATACGTTAGATTCAATGCTCATATCAATTTTACTTAAGTACTGTTTTATTTCCACGGTATCCATGGTATAAGTAGATAACACAGCTTTTCAGCTCTGCAGTCCCAACAACAATGTCAATTTTATTAATGATATTTATTTTAAATAGGAAGATTAAAGAGGGTGTAACAAATAAAACATTGAAATATCATATATTGAATATTTTTATTTATTGAAGCAATACAAAAATAATAAACCTAACTACTATAATCTACTGATATATTACGATGCTTATCTATTTCTATTACATTATCAAATTCCGCATAAACAATACAGTTAATAGTTTGTGTGAGAGCTGACTCAAAACGTACTTCTAATCTTACACTACCATGTTTTATAAGGTTCCAGTGACTCGATGAGTTCGCTGATAAATCAGGAGTTAAATCAAATGCAAGCAAACAATAACCATTGGCATATTCATCTCTAGATATTCCATTCCCTTCATTAAGAAAATTTATACCAGTCCCTGAGAACAATGTATGATATGCACTAGCAAACACATTATTATCAAACGATGGCTGTAATGATTTCGAGGGGATTTGATGTCCATCAATATATAAACAAAATGTATTGATACCATAATTTTCAAAATTGAACGGGTTCTTGTTGAGACTCCCGTTGAATGCAGCATTATTAACAAATCCGACTATACACCTTTTCGGAACTTGACCCAGGAATATATTATCAAGGGTTTTTCCTTGAACACCTGATGGAATTGTTAAAACTTTAACTTCAGCTCGCGTAATGGGATATTTAGCTGTAGTAGATGCTAAAACTTTTTGATGTGCAAGTAATACGCTTGGATTGATTCGTGCTCTACGAACAATCAAGGTTGCATCTGTAATACATACTTTAAATTTTAAATCTGCTGACCCTGCCATAAGGTTAAAATTTTCTCTTGATCGCACCAACTTAACACACATGTCCACACCGTTAATTAAAAATTTTTCTTGATTAAATAAGTCGCCATGGAGATGTCCAATCATTTCAATTTCTTTACTCTCTCTTGCGATGAACTCCCTCTTAACAAAACCCTCATTTTTTATGTCAGTCTCATTCATTTTTCCTGCTGTATCTCCATACCAAAGACCACAAGTTAGATGCGATTTTTTGGCTGCTGGACCATAGTTCAACAAGTTTTCAATATATGCACGATATGCGTAAGTGTTATTTGGCGGTGACACTAGTTTCTGATTCAAGTAAACATCAAGTTGACTGAATATTGAATGCAACCAATTATTAACCGGAGCCACGACTGTAGCCGCTGCCAATTTTGTGTTGTCTTGATTCTGTATTTTCGCTTTTATATGAATCAAAGTGTGGGATAAATCAATGTAGTCATCTCCAGCGCCAGGAACTTGAAATTCTAAAGGTCCATCATCCGCTAGAGATGAAATAGGTTTGTAATGAATCCATACACCACTTTCTATGCTCGTCTGTGTAGATGGTAGTGCAAACAAATCTAACTCTGATTTTATACATTCACAAGAATGATTATGTAAAAAAGACATTTTAATCAATTAGAAAATATATCGTTAATATTCTTGTACTTATTTTTTGTTTTTGTTGGAGTATTCACTTTCGTGGTCAGCGTTGGAATGGAAGAAGATAAACGTTTTCGTTTTGTTTTATACCCTGAGCCAGACATGTTGATTCTATCTATTCTACTATCTACTTTTCGCTTTAAGTTAGTAGTAGCTTCCTTCAAACGTGTTTTAATTGAATCATCTATGGGTTTTGCATTAAACATATCCGATAAAACTCCTACTCCAGTACTTAAGGCTTCTTTACCGATAGCTCTTGCACCGCTAGAAAGTAATGGTAAAACCGACCGGAACAGCCCTCCTAAAAAACTACCAATTCCATGGCCTCTTTGATACGGTACCCCCTTGTATATTACACCAATACCAGATCCAGCTTGATGCGTATAATAATCTTCGTATGGACATTTCATATTATAATTATGTTTCAAATACATTATATATTTTTTTGAAGTGTAGTTTTATGCACACTGTTCCGAATTGGAATGGTATCTTTTGACCAGTGCTTGTTCTTATATCTATTTCAATTGTATCAAATTCCCTGCGCATTACAGATATATAATGGGGTGGAGAGAAAACATGCATTTTATTTGCTCCATAGATATATTTTGAAGGATCTAATGGTATGATTCTCAGCAAAGGGGTCATGACATCTCCTACGATTTGGGGTTCTACAATATCAGAATAAACGAAAAGTTGCGAAGGTAAACCTAAATGCAGATTAGCAGGACATTTTCCCATATTCTTTTCTCTAAGATTTATATTGGGTTCAAACCCCAACTGCAAACATAACTTAGGTGACAATGTTATCGATTTAATCATGTCATCTAATATTGAAACTGACACAAACTTAGAAACTTCGTCGTAGCGAAATCTGACTTTTTCCTTGATATTGTTTAAGGCCTTCAAAATATGATTGATGTTGTCATAATTAGTTGCAGGAATATGTGTCTTGTAATAAGTAAGTGATGGTTTTGTTTCACCAGGCATTTGCATCCATTTTGTAATATAAACAACATTTTCATGATCTTGTACAGTAAACATGGTGCAGGGATATTGAAATTCGACCACTCCAACTGACCATTCTCCTTCTAAAATTATAGGTTTAGGTAATTTAGTTGAGAAAATTGTAGTTCTGTTATCAGGAAAGTATTCCATTGAACTATTACTAAGTAAAGTTAAATAAAAACTTTCTTTGTTCATATTTCTTTCAAATAAGAAGATGGAACCCAACTATTAAATTTATCAGGATAACCTTTCCACTTCACTAACAATTCCTTTCTGTTACCTGTATTGCGAGAACGTATTATTTTATCTATTTTGTAATAAAGAGTGGGGTCATAATATACTTTCTGTAATTCTTTTTCATAAAACGTACCTTCTATGTTTTCGCCTTTTAAATCTTTAATGGTATACACAGGCCAAGGGCTTCTATCAATTATGGAAGATACTATAAATATTTCATCACTCCAGTTAGATTCGTATCCCTTTTGAAAAATATGTTTGCTTTTAGTAATCCTAACGTAATCCCCAACATGCAACTTCGGTAATATGATACTTGCTGAAGGCCCATTATCTTTATTGTCATACAAATTTCTCCATACTGTCATAATATTATTTGAATTAACATCACAAGGACACATCTTTATACTTGAGTGAAAACTGTGGTTATAAGAATAAACTAAATCTTGTAAAACATCTATATATTTGTATGTATTTTTGTGAGTAAAGTAACGCCACATTTTCATCTTAAGTGTTCTTTGAAATCTTTCAACAATACTTGCTTTAATATCTGGATTATTTGTTGTATAATAATTAATATTTTTAGATTTAATGTATTTTTGTACTTCCTTTGATATAAATTCAGTGCCTTTGTCAGATTGTATATGGGTTGGGGTTACCTTGGATTCAAGAAATATACTTTCAAAACAATCCTTAACAGTTGATGAATTTTTCCTTTTCATAGGTCTAACATAGGCATATTTGCTGAATACATCAATAACACACAATATATAATTGTAACCATCATTGTATCTTGAGTAGGTCCTCATATCACTCAAGTCAGCTTGCCATAATTCATTGAGATTTGATAATATATATTTATTTCTAGAAAATTTTCTCTGTACTGGTTTGTGTACAGTGTAAGTTTCTTGTGCTTGTAACCATTTCTTTACCTCTTCTCTGCTCATTTTTCCTTTCATAGCTTTTGCCAATTTGTCGATACTACTATAACTTGCAGGGTGTGATGGATCATAATACAAGTTATGAATTTCTAGTAAGGTTCCCATTTCTCCCATTCCAGTTTATTCTTCAACTTCCTTTTGTATTTTGTGTCACTCGTTGGTGTAACGAATTCTTCCTCGGGTGCAGAAATATCTGATTGTGTTTGCATGTCACTAATAAACTCACATCGTTTCGGATTGCCAATATATGTTAAAGGAACTCGAATATCTTTTAAAGCTTTAGCAAAAGACTCCCACCCAACTGGATCACTTTTTTTTAAGGGTCTCAATGAATCATTTACTAGATCTAAAATGTTACTTCCATCAATTTTTTTATCATCTATAATCACTGTACCATCAGTGTCCCACTTAATTTTATTTTCATTGGAAGTCAGCAATTTCATTAACAAGACGGCTTTTTTTGCATATGTTTTCGGGATAAGATCGAGAATTTGAGCGGTTGTATACAAACTTTTTTCAGAAATATTATCTTGTTTAATAGGTTCTTCTTTGTCTGATGTATCAATTGAGACTGCACTTTTATGATCCAAGTTTCTGTTTTTGTAACTCATTATTAAATCATCAAATGTATTTGTATTCTCAGAAATAATTGGTATATGGAAAGGTTGACGGTCTTCTTTGGTAATGTTAAGATATCTTCGGAGTGTTTGTAAATATAAAATACACTTTTCACGATCATCCATATTGCTTTTTAAAATACTATTCATATCAGAATCTAGTCGAGATAAGGGGGTGTCACTTGCACTTGGTTGTTTAAGTTTTTCTATCACATCTGGTTCAACGAGCAACATTTTTTTAGCATTCAGCATTTTTGATAAGGGAACTAACTAATCCACTAAGAACCGAACCTAATATAATAGGTAAAAAACCACAACCTTTTTGTATTATCAGATTTTTCCGAAACAAATTTGTGGCACCCTTTCGCACCAATTTCCGAAGTATATTTTTGTATTTACTTAATTTATTTTTTTCTTTCTCTTTCAGTTCAATTTTGCCTTGGAGAACGTTATGGATACACTCGCAAATACAGTTTATTTCTTTTTCATTACACGATTTTAAAAGAGCTCTTTGATATTTCGGTTTAAGTACATGTAAGGCAGTAAGTAGTTCTTTGTGCGTCTTTAGTCGTCGATGCATCATTTATGAATGACAGTAATTTTTTGGTTTCTACCATACTTAAAGCCCTTCAACGGAATATAAACTACACAGTATCCATCAGATGGAAATATTTTAGTTTTAAAACGACATATATCATTTGTGTCCTGTTTCAAATCTATCAATAAATATCCATGTGGTTCATTTGTTGCATCCTTGTAGGAATCTTCTATGAACTTTGGATTTTCCGGTGATACTTGTCGTGCTAAATATTTTATTTGCGTCTTATCTCGTGGATTTTTGAAATATATTATATAAGAGGAATTTAAAGATATATCTCTTTGGCCTTTTCCTTGATGAAATAAATTTTGTGTTATATAAAATACACTTAAATTTCTGTGATGACTACCTTTTGTAAAGATATCAACAATGCGTCCATCTGACTCTCTCATTAAGTCATCAATAATAATTAGATGAGGTTCTTTTCCGTCAAACATACTAAGATCCGGGATTCCTTGATAGTAGTCAACACTTTTTAAATTATACAAAGGTTGCATTTCATCATAGCACCAAGTTATTTTACTAAAATGTGTATCACATATTTCTTGTGCATATTTAATGAAGTTTGTGACAAAAATAGATTTTCCGCATCCACTTGGACCGGCGACTATTGCAGTAAATGGATGTGTTAAATGAATCATTGTAACTTGACGTGTGTTTGGTATAAGGATTAGGAAAAGACTAAAATTTTTTGCTGGAATGGTAAACATATATTTCAAATTTTTAAAACATTATTCAGGTATTTACAATTTACAAAATAATATAAAAATATATTAAAAAAAAAAAAAAACCTTAATCATAATTTATTACATATTTTGCAGACCATTGACATATAACTTACAATCATAATTACAAATAGACATTTTACACGTTTACATACATTGGTTAAAAAATTTACAATAAAAAGATTACAATTTATTCCTAAATAGGTACATACAGACTATTTTACTCATCCACATGAATCGTTACATATTTTGAAGTGACCCCAGGCGAATGTATCAACATTATTAGGTGCTATGTATCGTTTGGTATCGTTGTGGGAAAGGCACTTTTTATTAATTTGTTGTGTAAAAATATTATGTTTGATAGATCTAAACCTTAACATACTACGGTATTCAACATTTTGATTAAATAGACAAGACTTATAATCTTCCATTTTAAAACTTTTCGTAACACTTTTATTAACACCTTTAGCTTTTGCCAAAAAATTATCTTCAATTTTCAAAGCATACATTTTAGATCGCAATCCTACAAACTCTCTTAATATTTTAAGAGCTTAACCCCGTGTCCAATCAGTCCACCAGCCAACAGGAGGTGCACAGCCCGCACAGAACCCGTACAGAACCCGTACAGAACCCGTACAGCACCCGTACAGAACCCGTACAGAACCGCCTCCTGAAGCGTACACAAAACAACATGTGTCACCTCAAGGGTTTACAAATAATTAATGCACAGCTGAATAGGGATATTCAGTCTAAGTTACACCTTATATTTAAAAAATGATAATATCTAATTAGGCAGACACCGCTTACACTTGTATATAGCATTAAGAAGTTCATGGTTCATGATAATAATTATTTAAATGATTATGTATTTAAGAACACAAACATCGGCAAACTTAAATATTTATATTCCAATACCTAGCAGCCGTTAGGTATAATGTATTAAAGACAATAATAGATAGTTAAGTTCATTTATATTCCAATACCTAGTAGCCGTTAGGTATAATGTATTAAAGACAATAGTAGATAGTTAAGTTCATTTATGTTCCAATACCTAGTAGCCGTTAGGTATAATGTATTAAAGACAATAGTATATAGTTAAGTTAGAGGTTACACATTATGGAATAACTAGATATTATTAGCGGACGGCAACGCTATCTGTCCGGAGGGCAATTATTAAAATATAATAATAACTATATAATAAAGAAGTGAATCGTCACTTCCCTTAGTAAAATCAGCATCAATTCACTAAGAATCCCACAATAAATCCCGGAGCGGAGTGAATTTACTATTTCGATAATTTAAGGTTAATTTGACAATGAAAAGAATGAATAAATTAATTAATACTCTTTCGCTGTCTAACAAAAGGTTAAAAGTACAAAGCCGGGGGACCTAACAGTTCAACGGCTTAGGTTATAAGTGAAATTCCACGTTTTCAATAATTTCCCCATGTGATATTTAAAATCTACAGTAAGAGAGAGTGATAATAAAACGAGAGGTTATGAAATAAGTGAAGGCATGGAAACATACCCTACTGGAGGCACGAAAGCACGTGGCCGGCACGTGGCCGGCACGAGGAGCGAGGTCCCGCCTGCCGGTTTTCTAATTCGTTCAGCCAATTCCCACTGCAAGGAACGATATACTACATAACCTCGAATTCACTAAATACCGATAGGTAAAATTGCCACGAAACAAGACATCAACTACTTACGTGGTCGACCTCCGACAGCCCGCTTGGAGCGGCCAACTGGACGCGCAATTCGCACGCAATTTGCACGCACAGCTCAGAAATTCGCAGCCAAGGCCCGCGGCGTTGCCCGCAGAGTATTCCCGGTTTCCCAGACTCGGTACTCAGCACACTTAGGTAGGTCCCAGGCTTCTCCCAGCTCTGAGGTCCGCTTCGCTCGCCGCTCGAAAATGGAAAGACCGAAGCCACGCTCTTCACGTTCAAAACCAGTCGCTGAACCAAGACCCCACTCCCAGTACATATTCACACATTCATTCACTTGCTCCGACGGGTTACAGATAAAAAACACAAAAAACGCACTCGATGGGTCACTGTACACAGACAGCAGGAATCAGTCAAGTCCAGCTTTCTTGACCAAAACATTTCCACTTTCTTCCAATTAAGCACCCGAATCTCTTAATCTCGCTGTACACAGAACCAGCTGTCAAGTTCAAGGTCATTCGTCCGAAAATTAAAACCTAGTTCCATAGACCCTCACATAGACCTAGAGGAACCTCAATTAATCCACTAAAAGGTTTAAATCCTTAGACCTCCGAAAAAATGAAAACTAATTAAAATAAAAACGCCTACAAGGTAATTAGTTAGGACAGAAATTTCTACGATTATTCTGGAATAAAAATATATCAAGTGAATGAGTAGCCAAGCCATCGACAATCAATCCCGACCCTAGCGCCACTCAGCGTCACTGAACAGAGTCATTTGACAGATAATGATTTGACAATTACATCAGATTGATTTGACAATTACAATGTTTGTTTATCTAATTTGGAGGTTAAAAATATGTGAAAACTTGTATATAAACCAGATAAAATAGTGTAAGTGAAATTCTACTATGCCAAAAAGAATGCAAAGAGATGGGTAAACTAATTAACAATAGCGTTGCAGCAGTGTTATCGGAAATTGCGAACCAACATATGAGGTTACCAGGTCGGTGTTTACTTAATCTTTTTAATTACTTAGGGCACCTAGAGGCTCCACCTAATTACAAAAAAAAGGCGTTACAGTACCCCCCTACTCGCCAGAATTTTGCGACAGAAGAGAGTAAAATTCACGCTGGCCCCCAGCGCCTAACATCACTACAAGACATAAAATTATGAAAAGCAGAACTCGCTGAAGAAGTTCTCTTCCTCCAGCCAGTACCTAAACAATAAGACATCCTTTGTTTTTCAGACGGCGGCAGCAGCTCGCCTGAAAAAATATTTTTCCTACCACTAGTAGTTCGTCGAGGCGTAATCAGTGAACCAGCTACCCCTACTCCAGCACACTGAACGGGCCTGCGACAAACATTCTTACTAACTAAAGGACTATCCGAAGGAATAACAACTCCCTTAGGAACCCTAGGCGACCTCCGTTCTTTAGGAACTCGCGTCTTACTTGGAAGACCACCAACGTCGTTCGACAACAAGCGACGTTCACGCACCGTACAATTTTTGCTCTGGCGCTCTATGTAGAGAGCGTCAGAACGGACAGTGCTTCCTTTACGTGGAGCTACCGCTCCTTGAGGTTTCCTACTAACCTCTTCCATCGACCGCGTCGTTAGACGCAATATGTCTGGCGCAATCTGGAAAGCTTTCCAGAAATTCATTCCGAAAATTAATCTTGTTTCCATATCAGGAACAAGATAAAATTGAATAACCCGTAACCTAGAATTTACTATCACAGGTAAGAAAATAAATCCTTTGACAGAGGAAGTAGATCCGTTGGCAGTAACCACCGAACAAACAGAGTCTGACTTTTGGACCTCACAAAATTCAGAATACTTGTCTATAGCAGCGCCTCCTATAATCGAAATCTCCGACCCAGAATCCAGAAGACCGCAACTATTTAAACCACAAATCTCAACGTTAAGGTAAGGACGACCATCCTCACACTCCTTACTGGTGACACAGACTTCAGACTTCACTAAAGGTTTAGAATTGAAGATAGAGTGGACGTGGTTACACCACTTACGCCACTCTGTGGGAGAGGTACGAGTAACAGAGTTACTCTGCTGTACCCGAACAGAAGATACAGACACCGGTGTAGGTATGGGTTTAGGCCCGTCACACTTTTTGCAGTCCGCCGCAGTTACGCCCTTCTCACCACAGCGGAAGCAAACCTTAATCTTAGGGGCCTTACACTCTATAAGTGCATGGTCCTTAACCCTGCAACGAACACAAAACTTGTCCACTTTCTCTACCCTATTGACAGCCCACAACGCGGACGAGTCGCCTTTCCTTTATAGGCCAGCTCGGGGACCACTACGTTCGCCGTACTCTTAGGAGGTTCGGTGAAATTTTCTGCCCTCTGCTTCGCAGCTTCCAGCAACCTGCAACGCGACTTTAAATCGGACCACGTCCTCACCTCGCAAAGCGCCAGCTGTGTAGAGTAGAATGGCCGAATATTGTATAATATTATGTTTAATTTTTCAGCGTCGTCCAGGGGTTTCTTAAGTCGGGAGAAATAGTTTTGCATTATGCTTAAGTATACTGTTATTGATTCATCCGGACCCTGCGTCCTAGAACGAATTTCCTTTAGTAAACGGTGCTCGTAGTCGTAGGGTAAGTACTCCTCCAACAACAAAGCTCTTAATTGATCCCAATTGGACACCTCCGACTTAACACTACGATACCAATATAGAGCCTCATCTACAAAAAGCTCTACAGCCGACTTATACAACTTCTCAAGGGAGATATTTCGTGAAGCGCAAATTTCTTCCACCCGTTCCAAAAACGACTGAACACAGCCCTTACCGTTAAACTTAATATTTAATGATTGTACCGTAGCAGAGCGATCACACGTCACAACCGGCTGCGTCATCGCCATCTGTCCTCCAGAGTGGACAAACTCCTCTGCGACGTCAGCGACCTTGGGTTTAAAATCAACACTACTTGTGAAGGTGTGCATAATCCTATCCAATTGCTGTAAGACAGTCAGTAGGCGATTATCAAGATCCTCTTTCCAAGCCTTATCCTCTTCCTCCTCAGGCTCTACCCTACTCAACCTATGGAACAAGTGGTTCCCCAGCGCCTCGATACGGTATAATTTCTTTAAAAGGAAATTTTTAGAGTTACAGATTTCCTCCAGTTCGGTAAGCTTCGACGCGATAGTTTTAAGCTCCGGCCTTACATCACCCTCAAAGAAACTTACTTGATCAGTAGGAATTTCTTTAGCTAAAGACTTTATTTGAGTTCGCAAACGCTCTACAGTACCCTCTGGGACCCCATCGCGGATCGCTACCTCGTATTGCAGTTCGTCTTTATTCAACAAGTGAAAACGGATAGGACGTTCTTCCATAATGTTTTACAGTTAGGTATAACAGTCAGTAATAATCGTATCCGGGCAACTTACTTAATGATACTTAATAGTACTTAATAAATTTAGACTTAAGATTAAACACCAAGTGCCAGAGTAACAGACTCAGATGGCAGCATAAGAAAAAAAAATAAACACCGCAGGGCAGCAACCGAGCACAGCAAAAGGGAGAAGCACAATAATTGTAAAGTCAACAATCCGCTAGTGAGCAACAGACCAGTAACGGAGGTTACACCCGCGAAGCCAATAAAGGTCCTGTCACGGTCGCCATTGTAATAATGAATTTCAAGTTCTACTTAGCGTCCTGTCACGGTCGCCATTGTAATAATGTAATTTAAGTCCTACTTAGCGTCCTGTCAAGGTCGCCATTGTAATTAAAAAAAATTTAAGTCCCTATCGAGTTGGGTGTGACGATAAAGAAAAAATATAAGACCTTATTCAAAATGTTTATTTTACTATAGTGTAATATAGTGGTTACACGTTGTATTAGCCAAATATGGAAATTCCAGACGAGATTAAAGACCAAGACTTAGATTAAGGTTGACAAAAAGTTAGGCTAATACTTAGATTAATGTTTAAGTTAATAACAAGATTTAGTTTCTTTGGGGACAACAGTACACCCGGGTAAGATAAAGATTTGACCATTGGCTCGCTTGTTGACTTTAACAATATGTATACGGTAAGTAATTAATATTTAAGTAATTAAGTTAGGTTAATATAATAATAAGTTAATAATAAGTAAGGTAGAGTTATAAGATAATAGGTATAGGTAGAGTTATAAGAGAGTAGGTAGAATTGTAGGTAATAGGTATAGGTATAAGATAGTAGGTATAGGTATAGGTATAAGATAGTAGGTATAGGTATAGGTATAAGATAGTAGGTATAGGTGGAGCTATAAGATAATAGGTATAGGTAGAGCTATAGGGAAGAGGGGAGAAAGATAGGTAGAGATAGGAGAGTAAGACTCTATGATAGTAACTCTAGGCTGCGCTTGGCTCTCGGTTACTGGCCCTCGGCTTTTTAACCAACACCCAAAAATAAAGAATTTATATTAAATAAAATTAAAATAAAAGTCTGCTCAGCCAAAGCCGCCGCAGGAGCCAGCTTAACCCCGTGTCCAATCAGTCCACCAGCCAACAGGAGGTGCACAGCCCGCACAGAACCCGTACAGAACCCGTACAGAACCCGTACAGCACCCGTACAGAACCCGTACAGAACCGCCTCCTGAAGCGTACACAAAACAACATGTGTCACCTCAAGGGTTTACAAATAATTAATGCACAGCTGAATAGGGATATTCAGTCTAAGTTACACCTTATATTTAAAAAATGATAATATCTAATTAGGCAGACACCGCTTACACTTGTATATAGCATTAAGAAGTTCATGGTTCATGATAATAATTATTTAAATGATTATGTATTTAAGAACACAAACATCGGCAAACTTAAATATTTATATTCCAATACCTAGCAGCCGTTAGGTATAATGTATTAAAGACAATAATAGATAGTTAAGTTCATTTATATTCCAATACCTAGTAGCCGTTAGGTATAATGTATTAAAGACAATAGTAGATAGTTAAGTTCATTTATGTTCCAATACCTAGTAGCCGTTAGGTATAATGTATTAAAGACAATAGTATATAGTTAAGTTAGAGGTTACACATTATGGAATAACTAGATATTATTAGCGGACGGCAACGCTATCTGTCCGGAGGGCAATTATTAAAATATAATAATAACTATATAATAAAGAAGTGAATCGTCACTTCCCTTAGTAAAATCAGCATCAATTCACTAAGAATCCCACAATAAATCCCGGAGCGGAGTGAATTTACTATTTCGATAATTTAAGGTTAATTTGACAATGAAAAGAATGAATAAATTAATTAATACTCTTTCGCTGTCTAACAAAAGGTTAAAAGTACAAAGCCGGGGGACCTAACAGTTCAACGGCTTAGGTTATAAGTGAAATTCCACGTTTTCAATAATTTCCCCATGTGATATTTAAAATCTACAGTAAGAGAGAGTGATAATAAAACGAGAGGTTATGAAATAAGTGAAGGCATGGAAACATACCCTACTGGAGGCACGAAAGCACGTGGCCGGCACGAGGAGCGAGGTCCCGCCTGCCGGTTTTCTAATTCGTTCAGCCAATTCCCACTGCAAGGAACGATATACTACATAACCTCGAATTCACTAAATACCGATAGGTAAAATTGCCACGAAACAAGACATCAACTACTTACGTGGTCGACCTCCGACAGCCCGCTTGGAGCGGCCAACTGGACGCGCAATTCGCACGCAATTTGCACGCACAGCTCAGAAATTCGCAGCCAAGGCCCGCGGCGTTGCCCGCAGAGTATTCCCGGTTTCCCAGACTCGGTACTCAGCACACTTAGGTAGGTCCCAGGCTTCTCCCAGCTCTGAGGTCCGCTTCGCTCGCCGCTCGAAAATGGAAAGACCGAAGCCACGCTCTTCACGTTCAAAACCAGTCGCTGAACCAAGACCCCACTCCCAGTACATATTCACACATTCATTCACTTGCTCCGACGGGTTACAGATAAAAAACACAAAAAACGCACTCGATGGGTCACTGTACACAGACAGCAGGAATCAGTCAAGTCCAGCTTTCTTGACCAAAACATTTCCACTTTCTTCCAATTAAGCACCCGAATCTCTTAATCTCGCTGTACACAGAACCAGCTGTCAAGTTCAAGGTCATTCGTCCGAAAATTAAAACCTAGTTCCATAGACCCTCACATAGACCTAGAGGAACCTCAATTAATCCACTAAAAGGTTTAAATCCTTAGACCTCCGAAAAAATGAAAACTAATTAAAATAAAAACGCCTACAAGGTAATTAGTTAGGACAGAAATTTCTACGATTATTCTGGAATAAAAATATATCAAGTGAATGAGTAGCCAAGCCATCGACAATCAATCCCGACCCTAGCGCCACTCAGCGTCACTGAACAGAGTCATTTGACAGATAATGATTTGACAATTACATCAGATTGATTTGACAATTACAATGTTTGTTTATCTAATTTGGAGGTTAAAAATATGTGAAAACTTGTATATAAACCAGATAAAATAGTGTAAGTGAAATTCTACTATGCCAAAAAGAATGCAAAGAGATGGGTAAACTAATTAACAATAGCGTTGCAGCAGTGTTATCGGAAATTGCGAACCAACATATGAGGTTACCAGGTCGGTGTTTACTTAATCTTTTTAATTACTTAGGGCACCTAGAGGCTCCACCTAATTACAAAAAAAAGGCGTTACAGTATATCACCGGTGAGTTACCCGAGAACATGATAGAAGATTGTGACATCAAGCCATACTTTACACCGTGTCCAACGCATCGTTTTTCAGCAACGTCCAACGATGGTGAAGACGTAATGGACGGAGTCGAAATTATGATGGCTTTTTGCACAATATGTACTCAGGAAGGAATTGCTCGCGACTCGCAATCTATGTCTAATAACGTGTACTCACCGTGCATTGGAAGTGTCCTACAACCGCAATATATACACCCTCTATCATACGATTGGGCAAAAGAAGAAGAAGAAGAATCCCAACAAATACTTGCATTAGAAAATTTGCGACCTATCTCATATTCCCCTACAATTCTGTAAATGATTTTGTATCTAAATTAAAAATAAACTGTTTTTAAGCAATTTTCTTGTATTATTTCATATACCTACTATGTCATTCTACAAAAATGATAGTGATTGTTTCAGAGAAAATAGAAGTTATTAGAGAGATAAACCAATTTATACAATATGTAAACTAAATGAGAGGTATTTATCATTGTAAAATCCACAGTAAATTTGTTCACGTTATTTATTAAAAATTGTATTAAATAATTCATCCATTGTTATATCATTACAAATTGTGTTGTCATCAAACAATTTCAGAAAATCATACATTGATTTACCATGATACTTATAATATATGTACATGATGCAATACTCTCCACATACGGTTGTGAAATCGTTTTGGATACGATTAGTGTTGTAATTCCACATCCTTGCATTCGTTTTCAAAAAAGATCTATGATATGTTTGAGGTGCTCGACCAAATGAATCAAAGTATTCCCCAAATCCATTCCCATCTATATGTATGGCTACCCAATGCGATCCAGGTTTGGTATCAACATCTAAGTTACTTATGATATACATAGGAGTATGAACATGTATCGGTAAACGATTAGCTGCGTATACGTTAGATTCAATGCTCATATCAATTTTACTTAAGTACTGTTTTATTTCCACGGTATCCATGGTATAAGTAGATAACACAGCTTTTCAGCTCTGCAGTCCCAACAACAATGTCAATTTTATTAATGATATTTATTTTAAATAGGAAGATTAAAGAGGGTGTAACAAATAAAACATTGAAATATCATATATTGAATATTTTTATTTATTGAAGCAATACAAAAATAATAAACCTAACTACTATAATCTACTGATATATTACGATGCTTATCTATTTCTATTACATTATCAAATTCCGCATAAACAATACAGTTAATAGTTTGTGTGAGAGCTGACTCAAAACGTACTTCTAATCTTACACTACCATGTTTTATAAGGTTCCAGTGACTCGATGAGTTCGCTGATAAATCAGGAGTTAAATCAAATGCAAGCAAACAATAACCATTGGCATATTCATCTCTAGATATTCCATTCCCTTCATTAAGAAAATTTATACCAGTCCCTGAGAACAATGTATGATATGCACTAGCAAACACATTATTATCAAACGATGGCTGTAATGATTTCGAGGGGATTTGATGTCCATCAATATATAAACAAAATGTATTGATACCATAATTTTCAAAATTGAACGGGTTCTTGTTGAGACTCCCGTTGAATGCAGCATTATTAACAAATCCGACTATACACCTTTTCGGAACTTGACCCAGGAATATATTATCAAGGGTTTTTCCTTGAACACCTGATGGAATTGTTAAAACTTTAACTTCAGCTCGCGTAATGGGATATTTAGCTGTAGTAGATGCTAAAACTTTTTGATGTGCAAGTAATACGCTTGGATTGATTCGTGCTCTACGAACAATCAAGGTTGCATCTGTAATACATACTTTAAATTTTAAATCTGCTGACCCTGCCATAAGGTTAAAATTTTCTCTTGATCGCACCAACTTAACACACATGTCCACACCGTTAATTAAAAATTTTTCTTGATTAAATAAGTCGCCATGGAGATGTCCAATCATTTCAATTTCTTTACTCTCTCTTGCGATGAACTCCCTCTTAACAAAACCCTCATTTTTTATGTCAGTCTCATTCATTTTTCCTGCTGTATCTCCATACCAAAGACCACAAGTTAGATGCGATTTTTTGGCTGCTGGACCATAGTTCAACAAGTTTTCAATATATGCACGATATGCGTAAGTGTTATTTGGCGGTGACACTAGTTTCTGATTCAAGTAAACATCAAGTTGACTGAATATTGAATGCAACCAATTATTAACCGGAGCCACGACTGTAGCCGCTGCCAATTTTGTGTTGTCTTGATTCTGTATTTTCGCTTTTATATGAATCAAAGTGTGGGATAAATCAATGTAGTCATCTCCAGCGCCAGGAACTTGAAATTCTAAAGGTCCATCATCCGCTAGAGATGAAATAGGTTTGTAATGAATCCATACACCACTTTCTATGCTCGTCTGTGTAGATGGTAGTGCAAACAAATCTAACTCTGATTTTATACATTCACAAGAATGATTATGTAAAAAAGACATTTTAATCAATTAGAAAATATATCGTTAATATTCTTGTACTTATTTTTTGTTTTTGTTGGAGTATTCACTTTCGTGGTCAGCGTTGGAATGGAAGAAGATAAACGTTTTCGTTTTGTTTTATACCCTGAGCCAGACATGTTGATTCTATCTATTCTACTATCTACTTTTCGCTTTAAGTTAGTAGTAGCTTCCTTCAAACGTGTTTTAATTGAATCATCTATGGGTTTTGCATTAAACATATCCGATAAAACTCCTACTCCAGTACTTAAGGCTTCTTTACCGATAGCTCTTGCACCGCTAGAAAGTAATGGTAAAACCGACCGGAACAGCCCTCCTAAAAAACTACCAATTCCATGGCCTCTTTGATACGGTACCCCCTTGTATATTACACCAATACCAGATCCAGCTTGATGCGTATAATAATCTTCGTATGGACATTTCATATTATAATTATGTTTCAAATACATTATATATTTTTTTGAAGTGTAGTTTTATGCACACTGTTCCGAATTGGAATGGTATCTTTTGACCAGTGCTTGTTCTTATATCTATTTCAATTGTATCAAATTCCCTGCGCATTACAGATATATAATGGGGTGGAGAGAAAACATGCATTTTATTTGCTCCATAGATATATTTTGAAGGATCTAATGGTATGATTCTCAGCAAAGGGGTCATGACATCTCCTACGATTTGGGGTTCTACAATATCAGAATAAACGAAAAGTTGCGAAGGTAAACCTAAATGCAGATTAGCAGGACATTTTCCCATATTCTTTTCTCTAAGATTTATATTGGGTTCAAACCCCAACTGCAAACATAACTTAGGTGACAATGTTATCGATTTAATCATGTCATCTAATATTGAAACTGACACAAACTTAGAAACTTCGTCGTAGCGAAATCTGACTTTTTCCTTGATATTGTTTAAGGCCTTCAAAATATGATTGATGTTGTCATAATTAGTTGCAGGAATATGTGTCTTGTAATAAGTAAGTGATGGTTTTGTTTCACCAGGCATTTGCATCCATTTTGTAATATAAACAACATTTTCATGATCTTGTACAGTAAACATGGTGCAGGGATATTGAAATTCGACCACTCCAACTGACCATTCTCCTTCTAAAATTATAGGTTTAGGTAATTTAGTTGAGAAAATTGTAGTTCTGTTATCAGGAAAGTATTCCATTGAACTATTACTAAGTAAAGTTAAATAAAAACTTTCTTTGTTCATATTTCTTTCAAATAAGAAGATGGAACCCAACTATTAAATTTATCAGGATAACCTTTCCACTTCACTAACAATTCCTTTCTGTTACCTGTATTGCGAGAACGTATTATTTTATCTATTTTGTAATAAAGAGTGGGGTCATAATATACTTTCTGTAATTCTTTTTCATAAAACGTACCTTCTATGTTTTCGCCTTTTAAATCTTTAATGGTATACACAGGCCAAGGGCTTCTATCAATTATGGAAGATACTATAAATATTTCATCACTCCAGTTAGATTCGTATCCCTTTTGAAAAATATGTTTGCTTTTAGTAATCCTAACGTAATCCCCAACATGCAACTTCGGTAATATGATACTTGCTGAAGGCCCATTATCTTTATTGTCATACAAATTTCTCCATACTGTCATAATATTATTTGAATTAACATCACAAGGACACATCTTTATACTTGAGTGAAAACTGTGGTTATAAGAATAAACTAAATCTTGTAAAACATCTATATATTTGTATGTATTTTTGTGAGTAAAGTAACGCCACATTTTCATCTTAAGTGTTCTTTGAAATCTTTCAACAATACTTGCTTTAATATCTGGATTATTTGTTGTATAATAATTAATATTTTTAGATTTAATGTATTTTTGTACTTCCTTTGATATAAATTCAGTGCCTTTGTCAGATTGTATATGGGTTGGGGTTACCTTGGATTCAAGAAATATACTTTCAAAACAATCCTTAACAGTTGATGAATTTTTCCTTTTCATAGGTCTAACATAGGCATATTTGCTGAATACATCAATAACACACAATATATAATTGTAACCATCATTGTATCTTGAGTAGGTCCTCATATCACTCAAGTCAGCTTGCCATAATTCATTGAGATTTGATAATATATATTTATTTCTAGAAAATTTTCTCTGTACTGGTTTGTGTACAGTGTAAGTTTCTTGTGCTTGTAACCATTTCTTTACCTCTTCTCTGCTCATTTTTCCTTTCATAGCTTTTGCCAATTTGTCGATACTACTATAACTTGCAGGGTGTGATGGATCATAATACAAGTTATGAATTTCTAGTAAGGTTCCCATTTCTCCCATTCCAGTTTATTCTTCAACTTCCTTTTGTATTTTGTGTCACTCGTTGGTGTAACGAATTCTTCCTCGGGTGCAGAAATATCTGATTGTGTTTGCATGTCACTAATAAAACTCACATCGTTTCGGATTGCCAATATATGTTAAAGGAACTCGAATATCTTTTAAAGCTTTAGCAAAAGACTCCCACCCAACTGGATCACTTTTTTTTAAGGGTCTCAATGAATCATTTACTAGATCTAAAATGTTACTTCCATCAATTTTTTTATCATCTATAATCACTGTACCATCAGTGTCCCACTTAATTTTATTTTCATTGGAAGTCAGCAATTTCATTAACAAGACGGCTTTTTTTGCATATGTTTTCGGGATAAGATCGAGAATTTGAGCGGTTGTATACAAACTTTTTTCAGAAATATTATCTTGTTTAATAGGTTCTTCTTTGTCTGATGTATCAATTGAGACTGCACTTTTATGATCCAAGTTTCTGTTTTTGTAACTCATTATTAAATCATCAAATGTATTTGTATTCTCAGAAATAATTGGTATATGGAAAGGTTGACGGTCTTCTTTGGTAATGTTAAGATATCTTCGGAGTGTTTGTAAATATAAAATACACTTTTCACGATCATCCATATTGCTTTTTAAAATACTATTCATATCAGAATCTAGTCGAGATAAGGGGGTGTCACTTGCACTTGGTTGTTTAAGTTTTTCTATCACATCTGGTTCAACGAGCAACATTTTTTTAGCATTCAGCATTTTTGATAAGGGAACTAACTAATCCACTAAGAACCGAACCTAATATAATAGGTAAAAAACCACAACCTTTTTGTATTATCAGATTTTTCCGAAACAAATTTGTGGCACCCTTTCGCACCAATTTCCGAAGTATATTTTTGTATTTACTTAATTTATTTTTTTCTTTCTCTTTCAGTTCAATTTTGCCTTGGAGAACGTTATGGATACACTCGCAAATACAGTTTATTTCTTTTTCATTATGTAACACTTGTTTTTCTGGTAGCTGAAATGGTTAACTTACGAGAACAACATCCGAGTTTCATCATCTGAAATTCACTAAATTTAACGTACAGAGGCACTGTATACACGTCTGGAGATTCCCTGTTATTAACTTCACTTGAATTTAATAACAAAATCACATGATTTTGATTATTACGCCAATAATTAAATTAAATTCAGAAGTTAACTTATTTGTATCACTCCAAAAATGTAAACAATGTCAGGGCTGTGACATTGACAGGTCGGCTGATTCTGACATCTATGGTATCGATAGATTATAGACCAGAGAGAACCAGAGAGTATCCACGGTCGGTCACCATAGTTTTTGGTTCGTGGCTGTGGGGTCGTTGGGCTGCCTAAATTCCAAATTGGACTCTTTTAGGTCTATTTTTAAATTGGGAAACATTATTGTTGGTCCCAGGGTCCGATAATAAAATAAATAGTTTTAATCAAATAATAAAATATTTAAGTGTATCTCGAATTAGGCAATCTGTGGTAGGAAACTGCGACGCGTTCGGAAATCAGAGGTCTTGTAGTTATCTGTGCTGTCATTATTTACATTAAGTAAAAAATAAATAAGGTTAGGTAAAATTAGTTATAATATAGTATTTTGTCAGCGACGCGAGTCTAGATTATTTAGCTTATTTAGGGAATTTGTCGAGTTACTAATTTCGGTAGTGGAAATTGGTGAAGAAGTGATCGTGTCATAGTGGGGTTTTTGAACTTCTCCGCGAGCCCAACAGGGTTTGTGATTGGTGGAAAAGGCGGAAGTCGTGATCTCGTCGTGGGAGGTCTTCGTCCGAAGTCGGGGTGCCCTTGGTGCGACATTGCTCTTCTGGTCGTGCTGGCTACTGGTCGCTGCGCGTGCGCCTCCAAGCTGTCTGTGCTGTCTGAATGCTGTTGAAGTGCTGTCTGACTGCTGTCTGATTTCTGTTGGGTGAGTATAGCCGTCTCCTTTCGGTTTTCCCACGGGATTCGCGTTATTTTCTTGATGTCATGGGCTAATTAGGTGAATCTTTTCAGTGTTCCCCTACCGGTGGCGTGCACGCGAGGTTGGCGTGCCACGTGATAGCATACCGCGCGGTAACCTCCCACGTATCTGGTGAGTGTCTATTGCATTTCGAGGTTAGGGTTAGTGAATCGATTTAAATTCGAGTGAATAATACGAACGTTTTACGCAGGGTTTTGGAAGTGACGCTTGCTGACGAATCGATCTGTCTTGCTGTGCTGTGGGCGCCTCCTTCATAAGGTATGCGTTCTAACCTCTTCCTTCTCCGCGTGTAATGTTAATTAATGTGTGACCGCGTGTTCTGTCTGTATGGGTCTCCTTTTCCCTTCAATTAGATTCATTCCTCAGTCAGGTTGAATGATATAATTGAATTTAATAAATTAATGAATGATATATATAGTGGTCCGGCCTCCCCGGTTGCCACATGTACCCCTTGTCTGAGCTTTGACCTTTCACGCCGATGCTTATCAATATTTTATTTATTCTGTTAAGACGGGCACGCTTGCCATGAGGGGTGGCCTAGGCGTCCCCGTGGGGACATTCTATGCCCTCATAGGCCTCGCTTCCGGACGATGGATTCCGATGGCCATGTATGTGAGCTTCACTTACATATTATTATTATTACACTTTGCCTAACTAACTAATTTGATTACCGAGGATTCTGTCTGCAACTTTAATTCTATTCTCTGATGTAATTCCATAATGTGACCATTAGGTATAGATGTCTGCTCTTACCTCATGTTGTTATCTTAAATGAATAGCTTTTGTAAACATTTTAATACCTACTAGAAATATATAAAAACTTATAAAAGATATTAAAACTTTTGTAACTTTATCTTGCAATTAAATAAATTTGAATTTTGAATTTTAGAACATAATATTAATTAATAAGAAGATTATAAATTCTATAAATTTGTACCTTTTAATATAAACTTAGTCTGAATGTAAACGTTGTCTGGCAGATTAAATTGGGGTTGTATTAGGTAGTGACATATTACTTTATATACGCTTCAGGAGGTGTTTTTGCGGGGACTGGATTCCCTGGAGGCTACTCCCGAGGGCGGTGGACCCTGTAGCTGGCTCTGCTGTCCCAGCTCAGCGCTGCAAGCTGCGCTGAGGGTGCTGACTGGCTGCGCTTAAGTTTTTTCTTTTCTTTTCTTTTTATTTTAATATTCCATTCTGTCCGGGGTCGCAGGGCAGTGGAAGCGCAGCAAAGCACATAGTTATTAAGCAAATAGTTATTAGCTCTAGCTTTCTGTATCCGATACTTTCCTCTCATATATATATTACTGAGTTAATATATATCTACCTACTGAATATATATATATATTGTCTCTCAATATATATGTATATATATACCTAACCTAAACTACCTAATAGTATCATAGAATTTTAACACAACTCTGTACTTTATTTAAGCGAACCTTTAGTTAAGACTCTAGAGTTTAAGTCGTAAACCTGTATCAATATACTGTTCAAAGGCCAGACAAACGACCAGCAACCCCAACTGTTCAATTACCCAGGTGTACTGTTGTCCCTAACTACTTATACCATCCTTGGATTGGTAAACTAAAATAGGAATTAAGAAATAAATTTAATAGTTAACTTGACTTAAATTTTATTTTATACCTCTACCCCCCCTTACCCCATTACAAGCGGCGCCCAACGTGGGGCAATTGTTGGCTCGTGGATTCTCATCCCTGTCAGTGGTCTCTCGCTCATTGACGGATTGTCTGGCTTTTGTATTTTTTTGTGTGCTTTGCGCTTTTTTGTCATAGATTTACGTTTAATTTGTGCATTGCGGCCCCGTGTCTTACTGTTTTTTTTTCTTCTTTCTTGTCATCGTTGGACACCTAGGTAATTGGATTTTCGGATAATAGATATAATAGTATAACAGATACAATAGTATAATAAGTTTTGTAAACCAAGCACTATTGTGTGACATATTTAACTTAACTTTTCTTACCTTAACTTCCTTAATAATTTACTTTAATTAATTAATTACTTAATAACTTACCTAATTAATACTCAATAGTGCTGGGGTAACTTACCTAAATTTACCTTCTCTACTTTTTTTTTACCTTACCTACTTTTTACCTTGTAAACATTATGGAAGAACGTCCGATACGTTTTCATCTCCTAAACAAGGATGAACTTCAATATGAGGTAGCAATACGCGATGGGGTGCCGGAAAGCACAGTGGATCGGTTAAGAGTTCAAATTAAATCTCTTGCAAAGGAAATACCGACTGACGAGGTGAGCCTTTTTGAGGGTGAGGTGCGACCGGAATTAAAAACAATTGCGTCAAAGTTAACGGAATTGGAAGAGATTTGTAATTCAAAAAATTTTCTTTTAAAAAAGCTGTACCGGATTGAGGCATTAGGGAACCATTTATTTCATAGATTGAGTAGGGTGGAGCCTGAGGAAGAGGAGGACAAGGCCTGGAAGGAGGAGCTTGACAATCGCCTTCTACCTATCTTGCAACAATTGGATAGGATTATGCATAACTTTACGAGTAGTGTAGACTTTAAACCTAAGGTCGCTGAGGTCGCAGAGGAGGCAGTCAACCCCGGAGGACAGGTGGCTATGTTGCAGTCTGTTGTTACGTGTGATCGCTCCTCGTCGGTTCAGTCGATCAATATAAAATTTAATGGCAAGGGCTGTGTCCAATCGTTCTTGGAACGGGTAGAGGAAATCTGTGCGTCTCGGAATATATCCCTGGAAAGATTATTTAAGTCGGCAGTAGAACTTTTCGTTGATGAGGCTCTATACTGGTTTCGTAGCGTTAAATCGGAGGTGTCAAATTGGGGCCAGTTAAAGACGTTATTGTTAGAGGAGTACCTACCTTATGATTACGAACATAGGTTATTAAAAGAAATTCGTTCTCGGACGCAGGGTCCAGACGAAACCATTACCATATACCTGAGTATCATGCAAAATTATTTTGCTAAGCTTAAAAAACCTCTAGATGACAGAGAGAAATTGGATATTGTGTTATATAATATTAGGCCGTTTTATTCGACCCAGCTGGCGCTCTGCGAGGTGAAGACGTGGTCGGAGTTAAAACGCCGTTGCAGGATGCTGGAAGCTGCGAAGCAGAGGGCCGAGAATTTTACCGAGCCTCCAAAAATTAACTCTAATGCTGTGGTTCCTGAGCTCGCTTATAAGGGAAAGGCAACTCGTTCTCGGTGCGATGTTGTTTGTAAGGTTGAGAAGGTCGATAAATTTTGTGTGCGTTGTAGGGTTAAGGACCATACACTCATAGAGTGCAAGGCTCCTAAAATTATAGTCTGCTTCCGTTGTGGGGAGAAAGGTGTAACGGCGGCTGACTGTGATAAATGTGTTAGGTCTAAACCTGCACCTGTGTCCTCTGTCCGAGTACAACAGGGTCACCCTACTAATCGTACTTCTTCTACAGAGTGGCGTGACTGGTGTGACTACGTCCGCTCTGTCTTTAATTGTAAAGCTGTTGATTCGAAGGCTGAAGTGTGTGTTCCTAAGGAGGAGTGTATGGATGCTCGTCCTTTTATAAACATAGATATTTGTGGTGTGCCTAGCCGTGGTCTCTTAGATTCCGGTTCGGAAATTTCTATTATAGGTGGCGCTGATATAAAGAAGTTTATAGAATTTTGTGAGGTGCAGAAATCAGATCAGGTGTGTTCTGTGGTTACGGCTAATGGTTCTACTTCGACCATTACCGGTTATATTTTCTTACCTGTTGTTGTGGAGTCTGTATTGCGGGTAATAAAATTTCATCTTGTTCCAGAGATGGAATCAGGATTAATTTTGGGTATTAATTTCTGGAAGGTTTTTCGGATTGCGCCAGACGTGTTGCGTCTGACCGCGCAGTCTGTCGCTGGGGTTAATAGGAAACCCCAAGGAGCTATTGCTCCACTTAAAGTTAGCACTGGCCGTTCTGTCGCTCTCGATACAGAGCGCCAGAGCACAAAGCGTAAGGTGCGTAGTAAACGTTGCTCGACGTCAAGTGACGTTGTTCGTCTTGAACGAAAGACACGAGTTCCTACTGAGAGGAAGTCGTGTAGAGTTCCTGAAGTAGTCGATACTTCTTCAGGTAGACGCTTAGTTAATAAGAATGTTTGTCGCAGGCCCGCTCAGTGTACTAGCGTCAGGGTAGCTGGTCCACTGCTTACGCCTCGACAAGCAAATATTAGTAGTAGTCGGAATAGTTCTTCAGATAGTCTTCTATCACTGTCTGGAAGATTTAGTGATGTAGGAAATATGTCTTTGTCTAGCATAGGTACTGGCTGGAGAAAGAAAACTTGTGTAGGGCGGTCTGATTTTATTTAATTTCTGTTACTGTGTTTTAGTGCTGGGGGCCAGCATGAATTTTTCTCCCTTCTGTCGCAAAATTCTGGTGGGTGACGGGGTACTGTAACACTTGTTTTTCTGGTAGCTGAAATGGTTAACTTACGAGAACAACATCCGAGTTTCATCATCTGAAATTCACTAAATTTAACGTACAGAGGCACTGTATACACGTCTGGAGATTCCCTGTTATTAACTTCACTTGAATTTAATAACAAAATCACATGATTTTGATTATTACGCCAATAATTAAATTAAATTCAGAAGTTAACTTATTTGTATCACTCCAAAAATGTAAACAATGTCAGGGCTGTGACATTGACAGGTCGGCTGATTCTGACATCTATGGTATCGATAGATTATAGACCAGAGAGAACCAGAGAGTATCCACGGTCGGTCACCATAGTTTTTGGTTCGTGGCTGTGGGGTCGTTGGGCTGCCTAAATTCCAAATTGGACTCTTTTAGGTCTATTTTTAAATTGGGAAACATTATTGTTGGTCCCAGGGTCCGATAATAAAATAAATAGTTTTAATCAAATAATAAAATATTTAAGTGTATCTCGAATTAGGCAATCTGTGGTAGGAAACTGCGACGCGTTCGGAAATCAGAGGTCTTGTAGTTATCTGTGCTGTCATTATTTACATTAAGTAAAAAATAAATAAGGTTAGGTAAAATTAGTTATAATATAGTATTTTGTCAGCGACGCGAGTCTAGATTATTTAGCTTATTTAGGGAATTTGTCGAGTTACTAATTTCGGTAGTGGAAATTGGTGAAGAAGTGATCGTGTCATAGTGGGGTTTTTGAACTTCTCCGCGAGCCCAACAGGGTTTGTGATTGGTGGAAAAGGCGGAAGTCGTGATCTCGTCGTGGGAGGTCTTCGTCCGAAGTCGGGGTGCCCTTGGTGCGACATTGCTCTTCTGGTCGTGCTGGCTACTGGTCGCTGCGCGTGCGCCTCCAAGCTGTCTGTGCTGTCTGAATGCTGTTGAAGTGCTGTCTGACTGCTGTCTGATTTCTGTTGGGTGAGTATAGCCGTCTCCTTTCGGTTTTCCCACGGGATTCGCGTTATTTTCTTGATGTCATGGGCTAATTAGGTGAATCTTTTCAGTGTTCCCCTACCGGTGGCGTGCACGCGAGGTTGGCGTGCCACGTGATAGCATACCGCGCGGTAACCTCCCACGTATCTGGTGAGTGTCTATTGCATTTCGAGGTTAGGGTTAGTGAATCGATTTAAATTCGAGTGAATAATACGAACGTTTTACGCAGGGTTTTGGAAGTGACGCTTGCTGACGAATCGATCTGTCTTGCTGTGCTGTGGGCGCCTCCTTCATAAGGTATGCGTTCTAACCTCTTCCTTCTCCGCGTGTAATGTTAATTAATGTGTGACCGCGTGTTCTGTCTGTATGGGTCTCCTTTTCCCTTCAATTAGATTCATTCCTCAGTCAGGTTGAATGATATAATTGAATTTAATAAATTAATGAATGATATATATAGTGGTCCGGCCTCCCCGGTTGCCACATGTACCCCTTGTCTGAGCTTTGACCTTTCACGCCGATGCTTATCAATATTTTATTTATTCTGTTAAGACGGGCACGCTTGCCATGAGGGGTGGCCTAGGCGTCCCCGTGGGGACATTCTATGCCCTCATAGGCCTCGCTTCCGGACGATGGATTCCGATGGCCATGTATGTGAGCTTCACTTACATATTATTATTATTACACTTTGCCTAACTAACTAATTTGATTACCGAGGATTCTGTCTGCAACTTTAATTCTATTCTCTGATGTAATTCCATAATGTGACCATTAGGTATAGATGTCTGCTCTTACCTCATGTTGTTATCTTAAATGAATAGCTTTTGTAAACATTTTAATACCTACTAGAAATATATAAAAACTTATAAAAGATATTAAAACTTTTGTAACTTTATCTTGCAATTAAATAAATTTGAATTTTGAATTTTAGAACATAATATTAATTAATAAGAAGATTATAAATTCTATAAATTTGTACCTTTTAATATAAACTTAGTCTGAATGTAAACGTTGTCTGGCAGATTAAATTGGGGTTGTATTAGGTAGTGACATATTACTTTATATACGCTTCAGGAGGTGTTTTTGCGGGGACTGGATTCCCTGGAGGCTACTCCCGAGGGCGGTGGACCCTGTAGCTGGCTCTGCTGTCCCAGCTCAGCGCTGCAAGCTGCGCTGAGGGTGCTGACTGGCTGCGCTTAAGTTTTTTCTTTTCTTTTCTTTTTATTTTAATATTCCATTCTGTCCGGGGTCGCAGGGCAGTGGAAGCGCAGCAAAGCACATAGTTATTAAGCAAATAGTTATTAGCTCTAGCTTTCTGTATCCGATACTTTCCTCTCATATATATATTACTGAGTTAATATATATCTACCTACTGAATATATATATATATTGTCTCTCAATATATATGTATATATATACCTAACCTAAACTACCTAATAGTATCATAGAATTTTAACACAACTCTGTACTTTATTTAAGCGAACCTTTAGTTAAGACTCTAGAGTTTAAGTCGTAAACCTGTATCAATATACTGTTCAAAGGCCAGACAAACGACCAGCAACCCCAACTGTTCAATTACCCAGGTGTACTGTTGTCCCTAACTACTTATACCATCCTTGGATTGGTAAACTAAAATAGGAATTAAGAAATAAATTTAATAGTTAACTTGACTTAAATTTTATTTTATACCTCTACCCCCCCTTACCCCATTACAATTACACGATTTTAAAAGAGCTCTTTGATATTTCGGTTTAAGTACATGTAAGGCAGTAAGTAGTTCTTTGTGCGTCTTTAGTCGTCGATGCATCATTTATGAATGACAGTAATTTTTTGGTTTCTACCATACTTAAAGCCCTTCAACGGAATATAAACTACACAGTATCCATCAGATGGAAATATTTTAGTTTTAAAACGACATATATCATTTGTGTCCTGTTTCAAATCTATCAATAAATATCCATGTGGTTCATTTGTTGCATCCTTGTAGGAATCTTCTATGAACTTTGGATTTTCCGGTGATACTTGTCGTGCTAAATATTTTATTTGCGTCTTATCTCGTGGATTTTTGAAATATATTATATAAGAGGAATTTAAAGATATATCTCTTTGGCCTTTTCCTTGATGAAATAAATTTTGTGTTATATAAAATACACTTAAATTTCTGTGATGACTACCTTTTGTAAAGATATCAACAATGCGTCCATCTGACTCTCTCATTAAGTCATCAATAATAATTAGATGAGGTTCTTTTCCGTCAAACATACTAAGATCCGGGATTCCTTGATAGTAGTCAACACTTTTTAAATTATACAAAGGTTGCATTTCATCATAGCACCAAGTTATTTTACTAAAATGTGTATCACATATTTCTTGTGCATATTTAATGAAGTTTGTGACAAAAATAGATTTTCCGCATCCACTTGGACCGGCGACTATTGCAGTAAATGGATGTGTTAAATGAATCATTGTAACTTGACGTGTGTTTGGTATAAGGATTAGGAAAAGACTAAAATTTTTTGCTGGAATGGTAAACATATATTTCAAATTTTTAAAACATTATTCAGGTATTTACAATTTACAAAATAATATAAAAATATATTAAAAAAAAAAAAAAACCTTAATCATAATTTATTACATATTTTGCAGACCATTGACATATAACTTACAATCATAATTACAAATAGACATTTTACACGTTTACATACATTGGTTAAAAAATTTACAATAAAAAGATTACAATTTATTCCTAAATAGGTACATACAGACTATTTTACTCATCCACATGAATCGTTACATATTTTGAAGTGACCCCAGGCGAATGTATCAACATTATTAGGTGCTATGTATCGTTTGGTATCGTTGTGGGAAAGGCACTTTTTATTAATTTGTTGTGTAAAAATATTATGTTTGATAGATCTAAACCTTAACATACTACGGTATTCAACATTTTGATTAAATAGACAAGACTTATAATCTTCCATTTTAAAACTTTTCGTAACACTTTTATTAACACCTTTAGCTTTTGCCAAAAAATTATCTTCAATTTTCAAAGCATACATTTTAGATCGCAATCCTACAAACTCTCTTAATATTTTACCAGAATTTTCATCTTTAAAGACTCCTAATTTTTTTTTATTCATACTTTGATATTCATATACGTTATTTAATGGGTAATCGGATGTATCAAATCGTTCCGGTAAATCGGGCTTAATGTCTTCATAAAAATTGCTAGTAAAAATTTCATAGATTAAACTATCAGTATCAGTGTATAGTAATTGAATTCTGTTCGGGAACTTACTTAACATGTAATTATAATGAAAATCATACATAAGGGTTTTAGAAATATCTAATATACAAAAACCTAAGTATATGGGCTTGTTATGAAGGGCTTTGGTTCTTTTTAGTTGAATTGCTACTAAGTTTTCTGAAAATACTGATAAACTATGAAACTCTGGTTTTGCAATAAAATCCTGAGCACCAAGACTTTTACCTCGATTTTCCCAGTGGGTCAACAATTTTACATTCACACGTTTTTCTACATTCTCCATTGTTTTTCCAAAAACAGAATTGTTCATTAATTTATAAAAATCTTTTTCAAAGTCTGTTTTAGCTTGCATTCGTAAATTTGTATTCAAATCTATGTATTGTTTTAACCATAAACTCTGTTTGAATTTTAATACTCTATGAATCTTTTTTAATTTCATACCTAGTTTAATACATTGTTGTAAATTTTTGTAGTGAATTATATATTTAGTTTTGTTATACAAATTAGGGACGAGTTTAATATCTTTAGAATTTCCTATCGTAATTTTTTCAGGACATAAGGGCAAGTCAGAATGTAAGTCGTGAATTTCTGTGGGATACTCTAAATCTACTTCTAATATAAACCCATATTCTGTATTATTTGATGCATTGTAATCTGTTTCTATACTAACCCACTCAAACCCCCCTGAAGGTAAATATTGTGACATTGCCCACCCGTAAAGATTATTAGCATCAAAGTACATAAGGTATGAAGTATCTTTAGTTTTATCATAATCTTGCATATATAGGTTATTAGCCTTTGCATACCGTTTGCTACATTGAGATATCCCTCCCCTTATACCCTTTGTAATGAATGTTATTTTTTCTATATCTGTAAGTAGTTCTAGTTCAACTTTCGTCATTTTGAGCATTGCATCCCAACTTAAGCCTGGAGCAGTATAATAGTGAGCTGGATCTAAACCGTAGGTTTCTAAACATAACATTCTGAAGTTTTCAAATATGTCAGTTAGTAGTAGTACATCGGTTTTGAGATATAAATTGGAATAATCGGACATATTTTTGCAGCTAAAGTTTTGCCAAACATTTTTAGCATGATTGTAATCGGTATCTGAAATATGAGCATCTGCCAGTGAACTGTAAAATTTTTCTTTGTCAGGAAGAGATGTTACGTTTAAACAGTCATAACATGTCATAAATTCATAAGGATAAATTCCCTTTTTCCTCATAAGATTGAAGTCGTCTTTATTAGGAAAGTTAAGTTTTAAAGAAATAAATTCTTCATCGACTAAATTGTTCGCCAATTGACTCAGAGCACATGGTAAAAACTTTATTGAATCTATAAATCTTAACTGAACAATTTTATTATTTATTTTTAAGGTCTTTGAAAATGAAATATATTTTTCCTTTGTTTGTGGTATTATTTCAACTTCTCCATCGACAAAATTAAGAGCGTGAACTATAAAATGTGAATCATAATGACTAAGGTTATGTAAAATGACTGGAATGTAATTTGGAATAATAAACTTAGAATTACATATTTTGTGTACAACGCCTCGAAAATTACCAGTTTGTGGATCATAATTAATATCGTTTTCACCATTTAAACCTGTTTCACATACAAAGCAAGTCTTCGATTTTGAAATTGTAATATAATCATCGTGTGTTAATGATTTAGATGGTACCTCAGTACTATTTTTAGTGCATATCAATTTTAAGTCTGCACATAAACGAGACATAAATTCTTGTGCAGTGTTTGGACCACTATATGTTTCATATTTTGATAACTTTTCATCGTAAGAACATTTTATGTAGTATCCAAAACTATACACTTCATGTTTTTGAATATTATGTGTGTGTGATTTTAATGGATCGTTAGAACATGATTTAATTGGCGTTAGAAATGCTTCAAAATCTGCATATACAACAAATGGTATTTTAAGTTTTTTATTGAACTTATCGAATGTTAACTTATCGCTGGCAACTGCTTGTTCAAACCAATTTTTTGATGACTTTCGAGGATTAGGAAGTTCTGTTTTAATATGAAAGCAGTCATGCTGTTGATGTTCTGTCAATTTAGTTTGACTTGGAAAATGTATTAAACAACCATCACAAATACAAATGGCATGCTCATGATTTGAGATTTGATTACTAACTAAACGTGACATATTTTTTATATAACAATAGTGATAATTTGTTCCACTTGAAAGTAATAATAAATAAATATGAATACTCTTACGACTTTTAGTAAAATATAAAGGACCTACGATACTATGACTTTTATTAGTTTTATTAAATTCCAAACCGAAAACGTTGATACTAATATTATTTAACTTTTCCACTTTTGGGATATCGGATAATTTAACTGGAAAAGAGACACCGTCAAACTTCAGTTTATTACAATGCATGCTATAAGATGAAACGCGATCAGGATTTTTATTTACTGGATACAAAGCAGAAAGCAAAGCCCATTTTAAACATAAAACATCTACGTTTTTAACATTAATAATTGCTCTTTTTACCATAATGTCTCTGGGTAAATCAATATATGACGAACCTCGTAGGGGATTAAATTTGTTAACATTCATGTCTAATGACTTAATAAAATTCAGAGTCCAACCGCTATCTTTTTTTTTCAAATGTATTAATTTTATTAATAAAAGTGTCACGTAAAGACGAAAAAAATATATTTAAATCATCGCCTTGAAATATAATGTAATTGCTTGTTTGAAAATCGAAGGAATTGGAAATATTTTTTGTTTGTTGAATAAAATCAGCATGCAATACAAAATTTACTTTGAATACGGTATGTTTTAGAATAGATTCTTCAATTAATGATTGGATGTCATTATGAATTGAATTTAAAAATATCTCTGGTGTTTCAAAAGATCCATCACTTTTACTATTTATTTTATACGATATTATTCTCTGTCCGAACGCTGATTCAACAACATAAACGTTTTGCAAATTATCGTGTAATTTTGATGCTTTAGTTTTATGTCGATTACTTTTTAAATGATTTGTAAAATACTTCTTACATACTAAAATTTCACATACATCACAATGTACCTTATCAGATTGTGCCGCAGAAGGATGAGACGAAGTAGAAGCATCATGTTTTACTCTTTTGGTTTTGTGGGTATTATTTTCGATGTTTTTGGTTCTTTTTCGGGATCCTAGACCTAACTGACTGTAACAATACAATTTAAGAGCTATAAAAATATACAAAACCACATCATAATTATTTTACGTTATACTTCATTTCTAAAGACCAAAAAAATTACATATATGTAAAGTTTGTTGATACTTACATTATATTTGTTTCAATCTCACAACAAATTTTCACTAGTTCTTCATCATTGTCATCATTAAACATAATGCTTGACTCTATATCACCACATAACTTATAAAGTTCAGACTCAATTTGATCGTTGGAATCCATTACGGCTAACTTGGAACACATTCGTTAGGTATCTTATGAAATAGTTTCTGGTTGTTAGCTTCTAGTTATTTATATGCCCAATGCTGTGGGTGGGGGCGCGATACTTCTAGTTAATGTTATCTCTTCTTTTGCTTTTACTTAAATACATTTTTATAAGATGAGTCACGGTGGGGGCGTTACATTCCTTGGAGTTTGTCCTCGATAAAATATTTTGAACAATTGTGCTTCCCGGCGAGTGTCTTTGTAATGTTGTAGATGATGTCCCGCGTACTTTGATAACGTTTATCATCTTCTGATTGCACATAATATTTTACTCGAGCATCGGAGTATTTCCAATAATTAATAGGTTCGATGTTGCGTATTTTATTCATATCATAGACATCGATTTTTATGAGATGAGTAGCGGTGAGAGCGTCATCTTCCTTGGAGGAAATATAAGAGACTCCGTCGTCACGTGCTGCTGATACATATGAAGATTGTACTTCGAGTTTTTTCTTCTTTTTGGGCTTTTCAAAGAACATGTCTATGTCATTTATTCTTTTGATATTATTGTTTTTCTTCATATTAACAACTAATGAATCGTCAGGTTCCTCGGGCGTGTCCGGAAAATAGTAGCTTTTGAATGTGTCTTGCTGAAAGAGAACATAATACAGGTTAATTTTATACTACGACACTTTATTATTAGGTTATCGAGAGCTGGTTCATTGTACATGGACAATTAATGCAAAAAATATGGAAATACATACAGATATCACAAACCGCGGATAAATGTAATTGAACCGCGAATAAATTTAATTCGCGCCTAATTGAACCGTGAATTACTTAATCGGTACGCGGATTAACTTAATTCGCGGTTAATTACCCCGCGAATCACTTAATATAAAGTTCATTCGCGGCTAGTAGCCGGTGAAACCCGTCGAAACGACTTTTTCGCCCTACAAGTGAGTTAGAACCGGCGAATCCCTACTACTTAGATGTATTGTGCGTTTTTGCCTTAAACGTACCATAGCATAGGTTTGAAATGTAATGCGTCAGAAATAAGTTTTTGTGATATCACCTTTCAAAAATTGAGTTCAGTCATATCCTTCAGCCATAATAATGCCTTTTACATTTTAGCTGAGGATACTAGTCGATCTTAAATGAAATTGCTTAGTAATAAGTCTTGGTCAGGTACGGCCGAGTCCCAGGAAAGTACTACGCTTTCATTAAACCGATCGTAAGACAATTTTAAGGCCTAGTCAATTATTTTATGGTACATCCCTTGTTACGTAATTAAAACAGCTTGCATTGCAAGACTCGCCAAAGTAAGACAAGTCGAAAAGTATTGTCGTAGTATCCTTAATTATGATGCCCATCAAAGTAAATACAACCAGGGGTCCGGTGTCATGTGGAAGGTGCAGCTTACTGTATACACAACTTAACTAAGCTACTGTTTAAAACTCTCCAATACAATTGCTCGTCGGTATAGACGCAATTTTCAGATCTCTTATATGAGATGTAACTTTGCAGATTGATGAAAGCTTCATAATCGATGGGAAGGCTGGACTCCTGGTATGCGGGGGCCTCATAAGGTGCGTGCTGCTACACCACCGCACCGCTACAGTCTGAAACTTCTCAGCGGTTCTTTGGGCAAGTGGATGCCAACCAAATGGTGCTGTGGTGCGGCGATTGAACGCCGGAGGCCTGTTCAGCGTTCTTCGCAAGTAGCGAGCTGAGACACTTCCATTCTGCTGATGCCTAATGATTTTGCAATGTGTTGTTAACCCTTCACAGTTGCCTTTGCAATGCGTTACCTCAAAGGTACGCAGTTGCCGCAATATATGGACGGGAGACGTCCTTCCATATAGTTGCCGTTTTTGCAATATGTGGGCAGGAGACGTCCTTCCACATAGTTGCTGCAATGTGTGACGTGGTTTTGTGAGTGGCCTCGTCATACAGTTGCCGTTTTTGCAATATGTGGGCAGGAGACGTCCTTCCACATAGTTGCGCAATGTGTGATGTGGTTTGTGAGTGCCATATCATGCAGTTGCCATTTTATTATTTATTTCATTCGAATGTTTGGCGAATTTAAGAAGTCCGGAATTCTTTAATTCGTGATGCATTTTTTTTTAAATTATTATTTTCACCTTGTTTTTGAAATACATCTCTAATACAAGTATTGCATGTCTGAAATTATTTAGCTTTGTTTTATTTGTCAAATTAATTTCACGAGACCTTTGTTGGTTGTACTTGAGTGCACGCTTGTACTTCTAACAAAGTTACTTCGCCATGTTTTTCTTCCAATGTTGCTTACAATTATGTTGATCACAGTAATGGTCAATAATTAAACAAAATCTTATAATGTTAAACTGAAAACGTCGGAGACATTGTGCCGTCTTCATGCATGGTGAAAATTTCAATAGTCTGGCGCGCCTGCCTCACCTATGGTGTACCTTTTGCTTTTGAATTTACATGTGCGCTTGCCTCTTTGGCAGCTACCGGTGACGTGTGAAACCTCTAAATGTGTTCAATTATGAGATAACAATTTTCAAGCCTTGGTCGTGGTTATTTGAGCACAACTTATGGCTATGACACGGAGCTGTTAATTGTTATCAAATTCAGGATTGCTGGATGAATAGCTATAGAGGAGTGTTTTTTTTTGCAGATGATGACGCTCGTGGCATCTCTTCACACTCCGCAGTTACGTCGAGTCGAGGACGCCTCGCTGTCAGGAGAGGCCGTGTTAGAAATAACGGGTCTAGCGGTGGCGCTGGCGTGACGTCACATCGGGTGACTGGTGGCGTGAGCGGCGGAGTGGAGGAGCAGTACCTGCACTACCTGGGGTGCGGCCGGAGCAGAGCGGGGGCATTCTCGTGTTGGCATTCGGACGTGACGGACGTACTATTTATAGTAGTTCAATATTGTGTTAACGTTGTAATGTAATTTCTCTGATTAAAATATTCGATGTGGTTATCGTTATTTTTTCTTTTTAAAAATCAACTCGACTCCTGATATATAAGACTTGTTTAACGGTTTTAAATTTAATATGAATCGCATCTTGCCGTTTTGCTTTGGACGTAAAAAGGAACTCGATATGAATTGTCCTTCGCATGGAAGGCATTGTGAAATTGCCCCAGTACCGGTTAAATTATGTACAGCTTGCTCTACAAGTAGACATTCTTTACTTGTAAGTTTAGGTGGAGAAGGGACTTGATATTGTACCACAGGACGCAAAAATTCGAGTTTATACCCCTTTATCCAGTCTCGAATTTTACGATCGGATGTTAAGAGTGCCCATTGCTTGTAATACAACGATAGTTGACCAGCATATTTTACCTCGTCTACTGGCGGCGGGTTGTCCTGTACGGATGTTGCGAGGGCTTCGATAAGCTGGGTAGCTGTCTGGGTTGAACAGGCTCTGGCAACAGTGGGCGCTCCTTAAAACCAAAAACTCCTCCGTCTGAAAGACATGAGCTGCGTAAGCACATAATAAGGAAGCTCAGTAGCTGCGTAATACATGAAGCCATGTTAAGATTTGTTTTTGTAAAATTATACGAAAACTATTTCACCAATGGCGAGACAGTCCCAAAAACTGCTCAGTTATTGGTATGAGTTTATTACGCTTGCTTATAGTCGGTAAGATTCAGTTCCCAAAGAAAAGAACGCAAACCAACTGTAACACTTCTAGAGGTGTTCAATAAAAAAACAGAATAATATAGCAGAAGTAGTTTAATACCCGTTAGGGGTCGTGGGTAGGTACATTCGTGCGCATTAAATTAAAGACTCCTGTCACCACCACTAACCTGCGAGTTCGCCAGCCTCCGATCGCGGTTCAGCAGCCTGCGCCTCCGATCTGGTACCGCCGTCAGCAGCACGGGCCAGTGAGTAGGTAGTCAGGTGACCAGGTTCCAGCGACTAGTAGAGGGCGGAATCCTGACACCTCTCGTAGCCGTACGGGTGAACCCTGGAATCGTGTTTTACGAAGCCATGAATATGAGGCGCTTGAATCCACAGTTTGTCTGCACCATGTGAGATGGAAAATAGCAAGACAGTGATAATGAGACTATGCAATGAATAGTGATCAGTGATGAGGCAGGCAAACATGATTTACGACATACATGAACAGTTTAAAGCAGAAGATACAACACTCAACACATAGATATTTGGTGTGGTGTCCGGATATCCGGATTTGATTTCGAAATTAGAAAAACTGACCGGACACCAAAATTACTTAGTCGTAATCATTCTATTATTAGGATATTATTAAATTACATTAGGACATTATTAAATCTATTGTGTTGAATATTGCGAAAAAATGATATAAAATTTTTTACAAGAACACAATCAAAATAGCAGGGAAATGATAATTATGAGAACGTTAAAATGTAAATCAGTTTGTAATATTAACATCTATAATTCAAGTTTCGAACGAATTCTTTTGGAAGAACAAAAATAATTACTAACCATATTCAAAGTATAAAATCTAGGATTATCGCAAGATAACACTAAAACAGCAGCGTACATAATAATCAAAACGATATCATTTTAACGTTCGAGATGATTCGGCAACTAATGTGGCAGGTAGAAAAATAATTAAATTTGCAACGTATTCAATGCAAATAGTGAGAAGACTCACTTTTCCATTCCTAGGTCTGCTGGAAGAGATTTCTTTTAGAAATAAGCAGTACCTTTGTACAACATTACTTCTTTTACCTGTTAATATCTCTTTTTTTCGTGTACATAAATTATAAAATAAATAAAATAAATAAGAATAGAATTATTATTGCATATTACATACAAAATCACAACAATACTGCAATAATAATGATTAAACAAAAAGCAAATAAAACAACTTAAAACTAATTAATAAAGAAATTAATTTTGTAACACTCACCCAAATCGGGGTTATAACACAGCACAATATGTTATTACACGTAATCCTTCAATAAAGTAATTACCGCAGCAATATTAAAATTTAAAATAGAAAATTGACAACCGAATAATTATTGAGTCTGCACGAAAAGTTAGGAGTGTCTTCTCACTGCAGCGGTTGACGGTCGAAGAAAGGTCAATTGCATCAGCCGCAAACACATCGCGATGCACCGCAAAAAAAACTGATCGCTTCGTGAGTTGTCGGTAGATTTGTAAACAAGACGTTTGACGCGACTATGTCCGTGAATTATTTATTACGCACGGTGTTCACTGTTTTATTTTTATTCTATTTTTTGTTTAATTTCATTTATTAACATTTTATTAATTTAGATTATTTATTTAAATTTATTATTTAGCTATAGAAATTATTTAATTTAGATTAAGGTTAGTTTAACAACCGTTACACAACTGTCACAAATGCGGCGAGACAGTCCCAGAAACTGCTCAGAGTGCATTTAGAATAAGCAGCTATCCTTGTTCTTAAAATCAAAGAATTCCTCCGTTTGAAAGACATGAGCTGCGTAAGCACATAATAAGGAAGCTCAGTAGCTGCATAATACATGAAGCCATGTTAAGATTTGTTTTTGTAAAATTATACGAAAACTATTTCACCAATGGCGAGACAGTCCCAAAAACTGCTCAGTTATTGGTATGAGTTCATTACGCTTGCTTATAGTCGGTAAGATTCAGTTCCCAACGAAAAGAACGCAAACCAACTGTCACAAATGCGGCGAGACAGTCCCAGAAACTGCTCAGAGTGCATTTAGAATAAGCAGCTATCCTTGTTCTTAAAATCAAAAATTCCTCCGTCTGAAAGACATGAGCTGCGTAAGCACATAATAAGGAAGCTCAGTAGCTGCGTAATACATGAAGCCATGTTAAGATTTGTTTTTGTAAAATTATACGAAAACTATTTCACCAATGGCGAGACAGTCCCAAAAACTGCTCAGTTATTGGTATGAGTTTATTACGCTTGCTTATAGTCGGTAAGATTCAGTTCCCAACGAAAAGAACGCAAACCAACTGTCACAAATGCGGCGAGACAGTCCCAGAAACTGCTCAGAGTGCATTTAGAATAAGCAGCTATCCTTGTTGTAATGCAAGGCACCGTAAAAAAAACACGTGTTATTTGAAGGTTATTCGCTGAAGGCAAGATAATAGATCCTGAATGCTTCATCTAATGATGAAGATGAATCCTCAATCACGTGTATGCGTCGGTGACTTCGCGGTTTCTTTATATTTTTAACTCTTCCACTTTTAATCACTAAATATCACTAAATAAAAGATGTACTTGAGTTCAATACAAGAAAAAACTATTATTATATTTCATGCTTCGTCCTCGAGATTAGATAATAAACACTAGTAGTAACGCCTAGTACTCACCATTCAACACTATTTGAGAATTTTTAATTCAACCTACATTTTTTTTTTTTTTTTTTTGTGAGGGTAGTATTGTGTCACCTTATTTCTGCTTCCATATTTTACCTCATTCGCTTTTTAGTGCTCCGCCATTCTACACGTGCTCACAAAAGGTTAAAAAGTGTATTTGAGTTTTACAACTAAAAATGCCTAAACGTAAAAGTGATGATTTAGATCGAATAAAAAATAAAATTAGGAAGTTAGAGAAGAAACTCATGCGTAAACAGCGACGCTCTCGCAATCAGGACTGTTCGGATGACTCGAATTCCTCGGAGATAAGACGTCAGAACCAATATTCGCCGGTATCTCAAGGTAAGTGTTAGTATAACAATTATATTTATACCAACCTTTCTCGTACTACAGTACAAACGTTATGCATTACGTAACGTAGGGTATTAATTCGAATTCCTGAAGTAATAATTTAGAGCAACGAGTGTTGCATTAGTAGGTACATAATATTTTTCTTCACCTACTGGATAAATAACCGGATAAGTGTAACAGTTATACAACAGAATACAATGTGTAATACAACAATGAAGTGTTTAATAGAGTAATGGCCCGCGAATTGTACGTATCGTCATTGGGAATTTTTCCCAGGTTCATGTGGATTTTTATGATGAAATTAACTTATTAAGCTGGCAGTTCTCAGCCCACCGAACAGTACAATGGGACTGTTTACGGGTGCATATAATAATTGTTTGCGGACAGTACGTGTTGTCATAACTAGGGACTGTCTCTTACAATATACCTAACCTGCCTTAGCTGTATAAACGTTACGTTAAACTACGTACACTTCAATAAGAAGTAATGATATACAAAGCGGTATATTGTTTTACAATAAACAGCGTTATTAAGATGTTGTGATAAATGAGATCAGTATAATAGGACCCTGTTGGGTTGCCTAGAATAATTGTTTGCGGACAGTACGTGTTGCCATAACTAGGGACTGTCCATTACAATTTTAATACTGACGAGAATGTTATGCAAGACTTAGTGTCTCTTTTACAGAGAACCTATATATGGAGGACTACAATGAGGAGGTCATGATAGACTCAGACCTGCCAGACGCTTCCGATGTAGCAATTGACGACGAAATGTCGCAGCCGGTCCAATGCTCGGAACCAGAACCAATACCCGGTCCTTCCGGTACTACATCAATTCCTTCGGTGGTGCTAGTCCCATCGAATACACTGAGGTCTTCTGAAGCCACAGATTCGGTTCCACCTGCAACAGAGGAATTGGACAGCGAACTGCTCGCAATCCTGGGCACAGATCCCTCGATCGAAAAATCGTATGGTAAAGACATACAGAAGGATTTAGCATCCAGACTGCAACATTGGACGACAGAGGGCATTACAAAAGATTTGCGCAAAGATCTTAAAGAAAAATACTTAACTCCCGGTAACTGCAAGCTCATTGACGCACCCGAGCTAAACGCAGAAATTAAGGCGGCAGTTTCTGATGAAATAGCTAAACGCGATAAAGCATTAATAGCTAAACAGCAGCAAATAACCACAGCCATTACCTGCCTAGCAGAGGCTATCACACTCTTACTCTCAGAGAAGGAGAAAAATACTAACCTGATTAAACTTACGACCGATGCTGCTCGCCTAATGTCAGATTGCCATTACTCGTTTTCTACTACTAGAAGAAATTTCTTGCTAGGGGCTCTAAAGAAGGAGGTTAGAGACCAGCTAAGGATTACAAAAATTGACAAATTTCTGTTTGGGGACAACTTAGCTGAGACCCTAAAATCGGCAAAAGCTATAAATAAATCCGGCTTAGACCTTAAGGTAACTGCACCTAAACCGCAACCTAAGAGACCAATACAAAATACAGCAGGCTCATCGAAGCATTTAAACTGGAGGAGTCAGGGCCCAGCTCGCAGGCAGACGGGCCCACCGAAGACGAAAGAGCCTGCAATGACCTCGATGCGCGGGCGGCCAGCCAACTCCTCGAAGCAGTCACAGCATCTGCAGCAGCGACCGAGCTTCAATCGCCGCTAACTAGGGTAAAACCTGCGGGACGATTATCTTTATTTCTTGAACAATGGCATATGATTACTAACGATCCTGTGATTCTTTCCTATATCAAAGGTTATAATATAAAATCCCTTTTACTAAAACACCTCATCAAAGGATTCTTCCCAACATTCCAAAATATTCGGAAAAGGAAAAGGCACATTTCAATGAGGCAATCGATAATCTATTGCAAGTAGGAGCTATATCGAAATGTAAATCTAGAGCAGATCAATATTTATCTAACATATTTTTGATTCCTAAACCTAACGGTAAAATGCGATTTATTCTAAATTTAAAATCATTAAATAAATACATTAAAACAGATCATTTCAAGTTAGAAGACCTGAGAACTTTAATTAAAATCATTTCAAAAAATTCTTATTTATGTACAATAGATCTAAAAGACGCATACTTTTTAATTAAAATCAACGAAGATGACAGAAGATTTCTTAGGTTTCAATTTATGGATTCCATTTATGAATTTAATGTCCTACCCTTTGGTTTAAATACGGCACCATATGTGTTCACTAAAATAATGAAACCGGTAATAAAACTGTTAAGAACCTGCGGTTATTTATCTACAATATATCTTGACGACATTTGTCTTATTGGTAACGATTATCAAGCATGCTACAAAAACTTAAATATTACTAGAAAGCTTCTTATTAGTCTTGGTTTTATTATAAACAATGAGAAGAGCAGTTTTATTCCTTCTCAGACTTGTAAATTCTTAGGTTTCGTTATAGATACAAAACATTTTCATGTTTCATTACCGCAAGAAAAAATTAAAAGGATAAGATCAGAAATAACCAAATTATCGACCATAAAACGTTGTAAGATAAGAACATTTGCTAGCTTCGTTGGTCTTTTAGTATCTGCTTGCCCAGCTGTTGAATACGGTTGGCTATATACCAAATCATTCGAGAGATGCAAATATCTGAATTTAAAAAACACAAATAATTTTGAAGCCTTTATGAATATACCAACCTCATTGAAATGTGACTTTGAATGGTGGAACAGGTCAATTGATCATCCAGTTTGTAAAATCAAAGTAGACCAATATGTTTTGGAAATCTTTTCTGATGCCTCAACAACGGGGTGGGGTATCGCTTGTGGAGATCAAAGAGCTAGCGGTTTGTGGAGTGAAGACGAAGGTCATCGACATATAAACTTTTTGGAAATACTTGCCGCCTTCATCGGCCTCAAAATATTTGCTAGAGATTTATCAAACTCCCAGGTTCTGTTACGTATTGATAACACTACCGCCATTTCATACGTAAATCGTATGGGCGGAATTCAATATCCACATCTAACAGACATTACAAAACAACTTTGGCAATGGTGCGAAATTAGGAACTTGTTTGTTTTCGCTTCATATATTAGTTCTTCAGATAACTTTGAGGCGGATCGGGAGTCAAGGCGTAGTACGCATCCGGACATCGAATGGAAACTTGCAGATTACGCTTATTTTAAAATTGTACTCAAGTTTGGTTTGCCTCAAATAGATTTATTCGCCAGTCGAATAAATAACAAATGCCCTAAATATGTCTCTTGGCATAGAGATCCAGATGCGTACGCAGTAAATGCGTTTACCATTTCCTGGGCACAGTTTTATTTTTACGCTTTCCCCCCAATTTCCATGATTTTAAAATCATTAAGAAAGATTATTAATGATAAGGCAAAGGGTATTATGGTTGTTCCTCGTTGGCCTACACAACCGTGGTACCCAATATTTAAAAATCTTTTAGTGTCGGAATTATTAGTTTTTGAGGCTAACGACAACTTAATTCTGTCATCTGATTGCAGCCGCCATCACGTGCGCAGTACGATTACCCTGGTGGCAGGTGTCTTATCTGGGAAGCGATGAATCGAAGAAATATTCCATTGTCATCTAGGGATATAATGCTTAACTCCCTTTCACGAAACTCGTATAAACAATACGATGGGTGTCTTAAAAAGTGGTTCATTTATTGTGAAGAGAATAAATTGAACTTATATGAAGCATCAATTCCGCAAGTTATAGGTTTCTTTACCAATTTATATAATTGTGGTACTCAATATGGAACCTTAAATACATACCGATCGGCATTGGCATTAATTATCCGGGAGAATTTATCTAAAAACGAAGACATTAAACGATTTTTCAAAGGAGTATTTCGTTCTAGACCTCCTAAGCCCAAGTATAATGAAACCTGGGACACATCCTTGGTTTTAAATTACCTTGAAAATTATTATACAAATGATAATATAAACTTAGAAAAAATTTCCAAAAAATTAGTTACACTTTTGGCTTTGGTTACAGCGCAACGCATGCAAACATTATCAAAAATAAAAATTAGTAATATTGTTATTTCTGAGTCAATAATAAAGATAAAAATACCAGATCTCATTAAAACTTCTAGAGTTGGAGCCCCTCAACCTTTACTTACACTTCCATTTTTTAAAGAAAAACCAGAGGTTTGCCCAGCAAAGACTATTCTTGCTTACCTCGAAATGACAAAGTCACTTCGTAGTAATGCAGACTTTTTATTTGTAAGTTTTAGAAGGCCTCATAAGCCGGTCGGTGTACAAACATTATCTAGATGGGTAAAGGATATTTTAAGCAAAAGTGGAATTGATACATTCACGTTCACTGCGCATAGCACCCGTCACGCCTCCACGTCTACTGCAAAACGGTTAGGCGTGAACATTGATCAAATCATGAACACCGCAGGTTGGAGCTCAGGCTCCAATACATTTGCAAAATTTTACAACAGACCGATTATACATACACCTAATGATAACTTTAGCAGAACTATCGTAATGAATTAAAATGATTAAGTTAAATCTCAATTAACTATGTAACAAATTAATGATCTTTATATTGTTTTCTTTCTTTGTAAGAGAATTAAAAAGTTAAGATGAATTATTTTTTTTATTGAAGTTCATATTTTACGAATGATCTCTAAAAGTCTACTAGTGTTTATTATCTAATCTCGAGGACGAAGCATGAAATATAATTAGAGATTAAACGAACTTACCTGTAAGCGAAGTTCTATCCTAATTATATGAATGCTTCGTCCGAAGAGATTAGCAACCCTCCCACCCATTCGCTTACTCTCAGTCCCACAAGATCGTAAAATATGAAATATATAACAACTGCGCTCTAAACTAAATGAGGTAAAATATGGAAGCAGAAATAAGGTGACACAATACTACCCTCACAAAAAAAAAAAAAAAAAAAATGTAGGTTGAATTAAAAATTCTCAAATAGTGTTGAATGGTGAGTACTAGGCGTTACTACTAGTGTTTATTATCTAATCTCTTCGGACGAAGCATTCATATAATTAGGATAGAACTTCGCTTACAGGTAAGTTCGTTTAATCTCTAATAATAAAACAAAATAAAAATACGTTCCACGTCGGTTTGAACTGTGTTGAGTGGTGAAGCACTAAAATGCGAATGAAGCTCCGAGACGACGACAGGTAACAGGTAAAGTAAGTGAGGTAGTCTGCCTACCCCCAATATCAGTAATATTTATAAATTTATAATATTTCTACCCTCTTTTTGAAGTTATACTTCTTTTGGCGCGATGGAGAAAAATGATGAGGGTGAATTTGCGCACACCGACACCTAAATTTGAAATTCAATTCATGAAATTCGTTTTGCGATGCGCGCGCAGCTGTATGAAGTTGCCGGCTAACCACTCATACTCATTGGCCTATTGGCCTTTGTCAATGTAAAGTTGCAACGTGCACACCGATAGATGGCGTTAGGAGCCTAAAAATTTTGAAAGTTTCTGAAAATATTATTAAATTATTAAGTTATTTATATAATATTTTCTATCGTAAAATTATATATTGCAGTGCTCATAAAAAACAAAAACAACGGCACAATGTGCGTTTTCTGAACGAAATTCTCCAAATAAATTTGGCGAAGCGTCATCTGACAACAAATAGAAGTACTATTTCAACACGTTACAAACAGTACCTCGTAGAAGTTATCCTAAAGTTTCATACATGGCGTTAGTATGAAACATTTTCATGAGTTCACGGTTTGAAAATAATTGTTTGTGGCACATTGACATGACATAATATGCACAGACTAGCTAAAGATTAATGTTTCGTTATACGGTATGCAACGACTAGTCTTTTTGGTAAAATATTTAATAAAGGTTTTTAACTGCAATATAACAGTAAATAAATTACAACTAAGTATTCAAAGATAGTTTAGGATAACTATTAGTGATTTATTTAAATAAAATCTTTTTGATTAATTTTAATATTTATCGTTAATCACTACTGCATTTTAGTTATTTTTTTTCCATACGCTAAAGAAGTATAACTTCTAACGCGTGTACATAATTTTCTCTCAACGTAGTGCAAAGAGTGGTGATCGCTATGCGTTACTACATATTATGTGGTTTATAAGTTTCTATTTCAGGTTACTAATCTCGAGGACGAAGCACGAAGTATAATACTCTTTACTTGCATATAATAACGTTACAAGTTAAAAAAATGTGTTATCGCTTGTGTAACAACGGTTAGTTATCGTAGAATTTTGGTTTTTCTGGAAACAATATGTCCGCCGAACGAACGAACTCCTGTAGTTTGCGCCACTGAGGCGAATCTGCGTTGCTCTGGAACTTAATACGAACGAGCGCCTTCTTCCATAGCTCTTGACAGTCGGTGAGGCGCGCGTCGCTAGCCTTGTACACCTTGCAGTCGATGTAGTACTCTCCGTTCGCGCTTGCTGTTCGACGCTCGCAACCGTTGGCCACACGGTTTACGAAGAACGACGGTAGACCAGATGAACCCGTGCTGTGCTCTGCGTCACTTTCATGGTTCCGACTGATACCAAATATATCAGTGCCGGTATTTGTTAATTTATATAAACTAGGTATTATTTTAAAGAAGTAAAATTTGTTTGTAAGTTTGTACGTAGGGGTAATCTCTGGATCTACTGAATGAAAAGTTATTTCGTTAGTAGAAAACTACATTATTCCTGACTGACAAAAACTACATTTTATTTCAAATTGCACCTGTGCGAAGCCAGAGAGAGACGTTAGATTAGGTATTATACATTTATACGTATAAAGAGAAATGAAGAGAAACATAAAAATGAATCTTAAGAGAAACACATTGTTATTAACATGTAGGGGTTTCCTAGCTACTGGAGATCTTGATTGAAAATGATAGTCTCGAAGGAATGCAATAGTATAATTTCTATAGGTACTGAATTTACATAGGATACTTCGTTAAAAGAATTTACATTTATACTAAACGAAACTGATTTAAATTTAAACTGATTACTGAACTTTAACAATAGTATTACAATACTGAACAATGGAACATTAGAGGCAAATAAGAAATATTTAAACTGGGAAGCGCGAGCGTGCATTCGCCGTCCGAGCCCGGGTTGCACTGGCGCGCGGGGGGCGACCACGGACCAACGCGACGACGCGGCGGTCGGCGCGGGAGGATCGGCGCGGCTCGCCGATCAAGGTCAAGCAGCTGATGCGCCGGCGGCTTAGTGGCGCGCGTCGACAGGCGGGCGATGCCACAGCACTCCCCTGCTGAGACTGCTACTGCGGGCGGTAACAGTCTGGGAAGCGCACCCGTCTACCGGATCTGGTTCTCTTCTCGGTGTCGCTGGTCGTAGCTGATGGTGGCGACGGTGGCGATGATGGAGACTCTGACTGTTGTGAAGAATTTTCTGCTTCTCGAGTCATATAGGCAGGTTTTAAGCGGTCTATGCTTACTGTTATCTCCTTTCCACGTATGTCTAACTTATAGTGCTTAGCGTGTCGTTCCAGCACCTTATATGGCCCAGTGTAAGGTGGCGGGGCGATTTCGTGCACGCGGTCAGCAAGCTCCGCTAGATCGTCAAGCGACAGCTTAGGTTGCGAAACGATAATTGTTTGTAAATTAGGGGGTAAACGGCCAGACCACAAAGTGCGCAACACCTCTTCACTAACAGTAGGGCCAGCTAAATTCTGAAGATGTCTGAGAAAATGTGACGGCTTTCGATCCCCCATGTCTTCATGCAAGAAAAGCTGTTTTAATTTATTTTCTTTGCTCACACTTAATCGCTTAACCAATTCCTCCTTTAACTTTTCGAATTTATTCGTAAGCGGCGGCTTGCATAATATATCTTTCACATGAGATGCAATTTGGTGATCGAGCTGTGCAATAGCGTGGTAAAATTTCGTCGTGTCGTGTGTAATATTAGATATTGCGAACTGACCTTCGAGCTGCGCAAACCATAACTCCGGGTCCTCAGGATAAAATGGCGGCACGCGCACGCCGACGCGAAACACGTCGCTTGTATTCTCCGCGGCCGGGGCAGCGGCCATTTTGTTATCTCTCGCTTCGGTTTTTTCCATCATGCGACGCATGCGACTCGTTGGTATTCTTCGTCGGGGTCACCAATTTGTAGGGGTTTCCTAGCTACTGGAGATCTTGATTGAAAATGATAGTCTCGAAGGAATGCAATAGTATAATTTCTATAGGTACTGAATTTACATAGGATACTTCGTTAAAAGAATTTACATTTATACTAAACGAAACTGATTTAAATTTAAACTGATTACTGAACTTTAACAATAGTATTACAATACTGAACAATGGAACATTAGAGGCAAATAAGAAATATTTAAACTGGGAAGCGCGAGCGTGCATTCGCCGTCCGAGCCCGGGTTGCACTGGCGCGCGGGGGGCGACCACGGACCAACGCGACGACGCGGCGGTCGGCGCGGGAGGATCGGCGCGGCTCGCCGATCAAGGTCAAGCAGCTGATGCGCCGGCGGCTTAGTGGCGCGCGTCGACAGGCGGGCGATGCCACAAACACACAAAGATAACAAACAATTATTTGTAAAATTCTTTATGACACAAGTTTTAATTAATTAAAAGCAGCATTAATAGAGTTAATTCGAAATATTTATTACCTACCTCGTTCGAATTGCATGAGTTGATGGTGAATCCGACTTGCGTTTCCCACTGTGTTTTGTGGAAGGCTTGCGAGTTGGTTTGGTTTTCTGGTCAGGTACCAGCTCCAATGGTTGAGAATATTCACACTCTGAATCAGACCTAACAAAAACATGAAAAGTTTTGTTAAAGTCAATAAATAAACAAGCGGAACACGGATCTATCGTATGAAATAGAATAAGTATTTATTTATTGATACACTTTATTGTTTCTATACCAGAATATAAGTACGTAGAACAATGTTACAAATAAAATACAACACAAAAGGCAGTCTTATCGCTACATAGCGATTTCTTCCAGTCAACCTAAGATTTAGGAAAAAGATACATAAAATAAAAGGGGTATAGTAGAATATTTTAATACTTACATTTTTTCAATCTGCAGAGTTAAAATTTCACTGAATTGATTTGATGGATAAAAATACTGTTACTGTCAACAATTATGACCGACGGTAGAGAACTTCTTGAAGATGACTTCCACACTTGCAAACTGCGATTAGTTTGTGTAATGGTCGACGATGGAGTTGAAATAAGAACACTTATTTTGGTTTGAGGGCACTATTATATTTAGTCTTGTAATTATTTTACACACGTCTTTAGTATTTAGTATTAGTCTCTTACAGCAAAAATATGGTCGCTCCGTCTCACAAGCGAGAGAGAGAGAGGGCAGCACCACAGACAGTACAGATATTTTATACCAAATCAATGACAATATTGCTACAGATAATACATCTTCCCCCTCTCAAAAAAAAAAAACGAAAAAAAAAAAGCTTTTCACAACTAGGTAGTTTAAAATTACAGTACTTTACATCGAGATGGAGTATACATTCAGTCCAGTAAAAGATCACCAGATTATTGAGACCGTATGTGATACGAGGTTCTAGTGTAAATACATCCATTGGTATCTCTTATATCATAAGATCTGTAATTATTATTCTTAACAATGCGACCTGAACTCCACTTATTTATTTGAGGATTTTTCTTAAACCATACATGTTCATGTAACTTAAAACTATGTTTTGATCTCGTATTTCTATTATAATTTCTTATATTTCTATCTATTACTTTGCTAAACTCAGTCTTTACATTTACATTTAACTTTGGTTCCAAATATTGATGTGTTACAGGTAACTTAGTTTTAATATTTCTAGACATTAACAATTGTGATGGAGTGAACTTTGTACCCGACACTGGAGATGACCTATATTGAAGCAGAGCTAACCTGTAATCAGTCTTATCTTCAAAACATTTAATGAGCATCTTCTTTGCGATTTGAACTCCCCGTTCTGGCATACCGTTTGATTGAGCATATCTAGGACTAGAAAAAGTAAATTTGAAATTCCACTCAGAAGCAAATTTCTTACATTCTGCTGAATCAAATGGAACGTGATCAGCCACAATCTCAGATGGTATGCCAAAACAGGAAAATATATCTATCAATGCATTTATGACATTTTGTGCAGATTTACTGGGGATTAATTTTATCTCAAGCCATTTTGACATATAATCATATACAATTAAATAGTTTTTTCTCTTAAGTTCCATAATATCTATTCCTAACTTAGAAAAAGGTAAGATTGGTATTTCATGAGCTAATAAAGGTTCTTTTATGTTGTTATTTTGGTAAGTCTGACATATAGTACATCTTTTGACATAACTCTCTATGTGTGAATCAATGTGGGGCCAATAATATAACATTCTACATGTTTGTTTCATTTTCGATATTCCCAAGTGTCCTTCATGAAGTTTATTCAAAATATCTGTTCTTAGTGCCTTAGGAATAACGAGTCTATGATTCATGAATATTAATTTTTGATCAGTGGACAAATCTTGCCTAAATTTATAATAACATTTAAGAGCATCTGGAACATTTTTAATGTGAACAGGCCAACCCATTTCAATGTATTCTAACAGTTTACATAGTTCCACATCCTGTGATGTTTCTGAAATTAATTTATTTTTCTGTTCATCTGTACATTGCAAATGTGTGGCCAGTCCAATACAATGAATCACTTCATGCATGTATGACTTATCCTCTTCATAATCTTTTAAGTAAGAGCGTGATAACAAATCAGCAATATGCATTAACTTGCCCTTTAGATATTTAAATTGAATGTCATATTTAAGAAGCTTTAATTTGAGTCTCTGAAGTCTGACAGAGGGGATTTCATGTAAACCTCTTTTTAATATGGTCTCTAAAGGTTTGTGGTCATTTAATATTATACATTTTCTTCCATAAATGTAGTAATGAAACTTTTTAGTAGCCCACACTACACTAAGCAATTCTTTTTCAATTTGGGAAAAATTTTTTTCAGCCTCTGATAGACTTCGTGACGCAAATGTCACCGGTAGATTATTTTGCATTAGACAACATCCTAATCCATCTTTGCTCGCATCACACTGTATGGTTATTGGTAAGGAGCTATTGAAATTTTGCAAAACCGGAGCATTAGAAATGCATTTTTTGATTTTATTAAAACTACTTTCTTGTAAATCAGTCCACAGCCAGGTTACATCTTTCTTTAACAATATTTGTAAAGGGGCTACTATTTCAGCCAAATTACTAACAAACTTTCTTAAGTAATTAACCATTCCTAAAAATATTTGTAATTCCTTTTTATTAGTTGGACTCTTAATATTTAATATTGCTTTTATACGATCTGGATCAATTTTCATTCCTTCCTTGGAAAAGATATGACCAAAGAATTTTACCTCTTGTAATTTATACTGAAATTTTCGTTTGTTGAATCTCACATTATGTAGATGAGCCCGCTCAAAAACTTGTTTTAATATTTTATCATGCTCATCCTCATTCTGCGCACAAATTAACAAATCATCACAGTAAATGACAACACCCGGTATGTCTCCAAAGGTTTTTTCACTATACTTTTGAAATATTTCCGGTGCTACTGATAGGCCAAACGGTAATCTTAGGAATTTATAGCAACCTAAAGGGCTACTAAAAGTGCACAGGTCTGTGGAGTCTTCTGATAGACGTATGTTATAAAAGCCATCTGACAGATCGAGAACTGAGAATATTGATTTATTACTTAACTTAGCAATTAACTCTTCCAAGGTAGGAATAAGATGATACTCCCTAATTAATACATTATTAAGTTCATTGGGATCTAAACAGATTCTTAAACTTCTATCAGCTTTTTCTATAATAACAAGGTTACTCACAAACGATTTTGGATGTACTACTTTCTCAATAATCTGGTGCTCCTCCAGCATCTTTAGTTTAGCCGCCAGACGATCCATTAATGCAAGCGGCACTCGTCGTGGTGGCTTTACAATTGGTTGAGCCCCGGACTGAATGCGTAGCTCCAATGGCTCTTTGAATTCACCAATTCCCTGAAACAGTTTTGCATTTTGATTAATAATTAGGTTTTTTCCTTTAACATCCTGACTGTGACTTATGCTACAGATATTATTAGTATTAATATTAATATTATTAAGCAAATTTAGTTTTAATAACGAATCTAAACCTAAAATTGGTTTGACATGTTCTTTAATAATTACGAAATCAGTCTGAAATTTTTCCCCATTTTTGTAAACACTTAGCATTTTCTTGCCTAATGGCTTAATTTTAGTGCCCCCAAATGCCTCTAATATGATATTAGTCTCAGACCAATTAGGACTTTCATCATCGACTATTTTTCTTAAGTCCCTCAATGATAAAACATTTATCTGTGACCCAGTGTCACATTTAAAATCAACCAATTTCCTCTCAACTTGCAAGGTATGTAGCCACTCATTATTCTCAAACTTAATATATTTTCCTAAGGTGTGACAAACTTTTACTAGTCATAAATCTTGAACTGAATTGTTCTTGCCCCCCTCATTAATATTCTCTAACGCATCTACACTTTTATTCCGACACCCCGATGCAAAATGATTTAACTTCTTACAATTAGAACAAATCTTTCCAAATGCAGGACACTGCCTGGGACCATGTTCGTGGTTACATTTTAAACAATGATAATATTTTTTATTAAAGTTATTATTTTGCCTATTTCTATTCGAATAATTATTATACTTAGCTTCTGTTTTGTTGTGACTGTGTTCCTGATGATTATATACTGTATCTACAGCTACCGAAGGCTTGTCGTTCTCCTGGATCCTCTTCATATGTTCACCTGACAATTCTGCCGCTCGGCACTTGTCCACTGCCATGTCTAAAGTGAGATTCTTGATTCCCAGTAGTTTTTTCTGTAAACTTCTATCTCTGATGCCCATGACTATTCTGTCTCGGAGCATTCTGTCTTCCAGATCCTTATAGTTGCAATTTTTTACTAGTTGTTTAATATTTGAGTAAAAACTGTCGAAGTTTTCCCCGTCCTCTTGTCTACGATTGTTGAAGTTAAAAGTATTCATCACCTCATTTTGTTTCGGAGCAAAGTAATCATCAAATATTTTTAAAATATGTTCATATTTGTCAATTTCCTCATTTTTCTTCAATACGTTAAGGTATAAATCTTGAGCTTCAGTGCCTATGCAATTTAAAAGCAAAGCTGCTTTCCTTGATTCCGAAATCCTGTCAAAGCCAGCCGCCGTAACAAAGATTTGAAATTGTTGTTTGAATCTTTTCCATCTAGGAAGTAAGTCTTCTATAGTATCCAGGGATAGCGCCTCCGGAACACGATAATCAAAGTGAGCCATACCAACGTGTTGCTTGTCTTCTTCCGCCATGCGATGCAATTTATTAATTTCAATCACGGTGATCTTCTGACGTAGATTCGTAAATCGGCTGCGCCATGTAATGGTCGACGATGGAGTTGAAATAAGAACACTTATTTTGGTTTGAGGGCACTATTATATTTAGTCTTGTAATTATTTTACACACGTCTTTAGTATTTAGTATTAGTCTCTTACAGCAAAAATATGGTCGCTCCGTCTCACAAGCGAGAGAGAGAGAGAGGGCAGCACCACAGACAGTACAGATATTTTATACCAAATCAATGACAATATTGCTACAGATAATACAGTTTGTGCTCCAAAACACAAAGCTTATAAAGTCAGAAACGCAAAATAATTAACTATTTTAAAAATTACCTCATTCGATCAAATATGATACTATGAATCGCCTTTTTTCCTTGGACGTTTAATACAAGTACAAAAATAAAGACTAAGCAATATTATTCGTATAGTAGCAAATGACGATGCAGCGAAATAACGTAGGGTTGACAAAACGAGACAGTACTTTAATAACAAAGGAAAGTGATCAAGTGTGAGTTACATGTCTATTTTATACCTTTGATTTATTGTAAAAAAATACACAACGACTAAGTCTATTGACAAAAAAAGAGTTTTGATTAATTAGAAACATCCTATTTTTGTGTTACTTTTGATATAAACATGTTTTAAGGTAACACTGAAAAACATGGATTTTGTATAAAACTCCTTGAGTTTTGAATTTTTGTGTTTTTGTCATTCGTCGTATAGATGACTTAGTAATTAGATTCTATAATATTCTTTGGTTGAACGGAACTCTAACAACGTAATTAGTTACCTGAGTAGGTAACACAAATTTAATGTTGAATGTGTGTCAACCTTAACTAAAATTGACGATTGATGCAAAAGCGACTTAGTTAACTAAATAACAATTTTGGTGCAATAGCAAGCATTATCACTACAACATAGTATAAAACAAAGTCGCTATTTTTGTCTGTTTGTTTGTCTGTTTGTCTGTATGCTTAAATCTTTAAAATTACGCAACGGATTTTGATGCGGTTTTTTGTAATAGGTAGAGTGATTCAAGAGGAAGGTTTTTATGTATAATAACATCTATTAAATAATGGAGAAATACTGTTATTTTCAGGGTTTCTAATGTGGTGTCGTAAATTCTTACATTTCTTGCCGCTTACATTACGTACGCAGGCTTAACCTTACAGGAATTATAAAAATAATGTACTAAGTATTGTACACTGATGTACTGATTGTTGTTGATGACTGTGTGTTGATTGGGTCGTTCCGTTGGCCAAAAATCACGACCAATTATAATTAAATTACGTGAGGTGTCGATGCGTGATAAAATTTGGTTTTCAAAAACCAAATTAAAAGGCTCAGGTGTTACACAATCCGAATTTCTGACTAGAAATCGTCATAGCATCTTTCTGGAAGCTAGAAAACGCCACGGGATTACAAATTGCTGGACTAGAGACGGCATTATAAACATCCTGACACAGGACGGCTCAGTTCACCAAGTTGAGTGCTTGGCGGAGCTCGACGCCATTCCTGGTGTAGCCGGTCCGGTATCGTCTGTGCAGCCAACAGTTGCAGATGGTAAGCCCTCTGACAAAACTGCTGCTCCTTCCACTCGTATAAAACGAGCAACACGCAAGTAATTTACGCTCCTTCCTTCTTGTGTTACGTGTTTTCGGCATGATCATTAGGATTAGAAATGATTGACTTTTGTGAGTTACCCCGCAATGCATGCATCGATATACCATATTTAGCTACATAATAAACTTTGATATTGTCAATTCGGGTAGACAACTTCGGCGGTACTTTTGTTTTAATATAGTTTGTAGTTAGTACTTTGTTTTATTATCGTGTCACTGTTATATAGTTTAATTTAACTCACTTTGGAATTAAGTTAAGGTTATTCTGACAATGGCATCTGTCAGTCAGTGTCATGTCAATTTGACATCTTTTTACTATGCAAATGTCTCAGTCATTCAGCCATAGACAATATTTTGTTTCTGTTTTTTTTTTTGTTAATTGTATGATCACAATTTTATTTCACAATCGCCGGAGTGGTTGCTGGTTTGTCATTGTAATGATAATTTTTGTCATGCGGATGTATTGTTTATTAGTTATATATCTAATTTGTGGTTATAGTTAATTGTTAGTTTTATTTTGTGTAAAATTGTTAATCTCCTACAGAAGCCGGCGGGTAGCTATGGTCTTACTCTGTGGTACTTTTTTAAATAACTTTATTTTATATTATTTTATTGTATTTATCGTTTATATATATTTTTATACATAGTTGTAATTATTTTATGAACATTACTGATAGTGATGATGAGTCCAGTAATTCTTCTTTCGTCTCAGCGTCCAGTGGATTGAGCAGTAGCTATGAAAGTATTCCTCCAGTAGATGTGGCACTAAATTCTTATTTCTCTGATCTTTCTAAAAACTTTAATGTTGTTCATATAAATGCTCAGAGTATACCGGCACATTATCCTGATTTACTCACCACCTTTGATAGCAAGAATATACACGCCATTCTGGTATCCGAATCATGGCTTAAACCATGCTTGGCATCTACATCATACTCCCTCCCAGAATTTCACCTCATTCGGAACGATCGCTCATTCCGGGGAGGGGGTGGCGCTGCTATATATCTTCGCTCCCACATCCCTTTTTCGATCATAAGCATGTCACCTCAGTCCCGAGATGAGAATATAGCAGAATATCTATTTATTGAGGTGTTATTCTCCCATACCAAAGTACTTCTTGGTGTTGTGTATAGCCCTTCTTCAACCATTGACTACTTTTCTGCATTTGAACAGGTTCTGGAAGAGACTATTCCTTTGTATAATCATAGCATTATCATGGGGGACTTTAACACGTGTCTCTTAAGGGATGATGTTAGATCTACCAAGCTAAAAAATATTACTGAAGCAGCCAATATGCATATACTCCCTATGTCAGCCACGCATTTCTTTCCAAATTGTGCCCCATCACTTCTAGACATTATATTAGTCTCCTCTCCCGATCATGTTGCTAAGCATGGTCAATGTGCTGCTGATGGTTTCTCATTTCATGACCTCATTTTTGTGTCATACAAATTCCGTCCTCCTAAGGCAAAGTCAAGTATTCTACTTCAGCGCAACTTTGCGGGTATAAATCTGGAAAAGTTACGGCAGGATGCAGAAAAAGTCAATTGGCAGGTCATTTATGATGCAACTACTGTTGACGAACAGGTCACATTGTTTAATTCCCTATTAGTACAACTATATGACATTCATGCACCTGTTCGTCCGGTAAGAATGCGTCACACTCCTGCCCCTTGGCTTACAGACGACATCAGGACTCTGATTAATAGGAAAAACAGAGCGAAGGCAAAATATAAGTCAGATCCCAGTGACAAAAATCGTGAGAAACTGAGGAATGCTCGGAATCGCTGCAATACGGCGTGTAGAGACTCACAACACCGCCATATCCACAATTCTGTATTAAATGAAGACCCCAGTAGGGTTTGGAAATTTCTTAAAAAACTTGGAGCTGGCAAACAACTTAACTCTCCTGATGTAAATATTGACTTAGATGGTCTGAATCATCATTTTTCTTCTTCAGCGTGCATTAATAGCGTTGATAAGCTTAATACTTTAACAAATCTTTCTAGCCAGACCAACTCCAGTAATTCCTTATTTGACTTTAGTCAATTTACAGATTGTGATGTTAAGAAGAGCATTTTGTCCATCTCGTCTGATTCCGTCGGTAGCGACTGTATTAGTCGTAAAATGGTCATTCCTCTACTTGATATCCTTACTCCTGTTATCAAACATATCCTCAATCACTCCATCCTTACCAGTTCTTTTCCCGCTCCTTGGAAGGAGGCACATATTATCCCACTTCCTAAAAATCCTAAACCATCCTCTGTCCAAGATTACCGACCAATATCCATTCTTCCATTTTTGTCCAAAGTCCTTGAACGCCTTGTCCATCAACAACTTAACTCCTTTCTTTCCAGCCATAACCTTTTAAATCCTTATCAGTCTGCCTTTCGCCCTGGCCATAGCACGTCTACTGCATTGCTGAACTATGCTGTTAAACTATGGAATTCCTTACCACTCACCATTAGACGCTGTGAAAGTCCCTACCGCTTTAAAAATCTAGTTAAATCGTTTTTTCTCAACCTCATGACACAACCTAATTAATCTTCCTTCCTCTTCACTATGAGTTACCTACACTGTTACACATTATCAGTATTCGTATAATATCCTATTTTTATTTGTATCCTATATTGTTTCCTGTGCATAATATATATATTTCGGAGGCACTAGTCAGGATGGTGGTATAATGCTCCGATCATCAGGTTGCAAGGTGTAAAATAAAACACAGTAGGCGTTCAATACGTGTCTTCATGATTTAAATTAGGTTACAGGTTACACAGCTTAACTTAATTTGATTAAAGCTTTTAGGTTATGTTAAAACGTGATACGACTGAAATACACTTAGAGAAACGTTATGCCGTCGGGCACAGGTACGACGCAGTATAGGATTTTATTACAAAGTACACTAGTTAACTTAATGCGACCGTTCCGCTCGACGTCTGCTCGAGAAGTTCCCGCTCTTCGTAGCCGACTCCACAGGTGCCCTCTGTTGGGTTCCCCCTCCGATATCCCATCGAGACACGTTTACAATTCGTACAGTGTTGCCATTTAAATTACAGTTCCAGATTTACGTTTTATTCAAAGTTTAATGATTTATTTAGTTTGATTCTAATCTAATTTTATTTCCGTCTCCGACACGGCCATTCTGACTAGCACACGTCCTCGTGTGATGCCTTTTACTTTAGGTTACAACAAAGCTCTAATTTTATTTTATTCAGCAAAAGCTACTAATTTTAAACGAGACTACAAATTTAATTTGAGCAACAAGTTTTTAGATTACTTAAAATTTCTTTGATTGAACGCCAAGTTAAAGTTAAGTTAAGTTAAGTTTTTGTTTAAAGTTTTTTTTGCATTTATTTTTAGCCCTAACTACCTACACTCCCGCCGCGCCGTTTCCGGTGTCGCTATGGAGAAGAAGACGGCTAAACAAACTCCATAACATGACACTTGTTTAGAGCAAAATTACCAAATTTATTATTAACGCGGGTTTGTTTTTAACGTTTAACGCAATACGTCGTCGTACAATCGTCGTAAAACTGGATGACTCGTTCGGCTGTGGTGTCGGAATTTACCTGTAACAATAAACACAAACGAAAGTATCTCTTAAAGCTCGGCCCTTCCTGACGTAAGTGGGCAGGGAATAAAAACAACTTTATCAAATCATTAGAAATTTTGAAAATCATAACAGATTATTTCTCTCAAAGGCCAAAGCTGACATGTCGATCAACACCCATACTCATTCAAATAAATAGAACTCATTGAAATATTGCAGTGCTCGCACCCTGACCTCCATCCGGTTCTGATCATCACCCTTATAACCTCCATCCAGTTACAAGCAACAACCCAATAGGCAACCTCTATCCAGTCATCCCCGCATGCAACCTCCATCCGGTTACAAACACTACACTACCCAGATGATCATTTCGAGCTTTTATCAAAAATAATCTTAAAAAGGTTTGTTCAACATGTCGCTTTATTTATCCTATCACACTACAGATTAATCCAAAACAAACTCTAAATTTCTCATTAAAGCTACTTTTCTTAAAAAGTTATCATTTCTCAAACAGGTTGACTTATCGAACGGTACTCAAGCACAATCATGCACTTCTCTCAAAAATAACAACCGTATACATAGCTCTCATCTGCATGCAACGTCCATCCACCAATAACAGCACAGAATACTTCTTTCCAGTGCTCGTATAAGGGCCATGCATTTTTCAAAGTAACAACACCATTCAATTACAATTTCAAAAGTTCCGTTCGACAAGTTGACCGAAAACTAAATCTCTCAAAAATAGTCTTTTACCAAGTGAACTACGTCTCGAAAAGAAAAGTTAATTTACTACTTCTTTAAGCTATTACAAAACAAGTATGAACGATACAGATCACCTGTTTCGCTGCGTCCGATCTGCGGCTGCCAGTTGCCAGAGCTTCCTCCTTCAATGTCACACGAATGAACTCCAGGAAGCCCACGAGTGCACGCACGCAGCCGTCGATTCGGCTCCAGACAACACATGTGTAACCTGCGTGTGCTGCTGCCTGTGCATCCTCGAAAACTTATCTGAAAACAGAATGATGCACATTGCATCGCCACATGTGAGATTACTTTTAAACTCATTGGTTTCACAAGGTAAACCAAAACCAATCGAAGTGTGCTGCCCTTGTAACTAAAATAATTGGGGAACTGATTGTATCCAACCGCTACTTTAATTAAAAATTTCACTAAACTTCCACAAACTGCTATTGATTTTTTTTTTCAGCAAATAGAAAATGATGAAAGATTTTAATTGTTATCTTTTGTCACTGTTCATTAATTGCAAGATACAACAAAAGGTCATATTTTCACAAGGAACGAAAATAAAATGGAAGTTATAAAACTCCAACACACCAGGTGTAATAAAATAAAAGTCATACCAAAACGCCGTTTCACTTTTACCTCGTTTCATGTTACCACAACTAGGTGATGTCACCCTTGGTTGCAGACAGGAACCAGAAAAGGTCTTATTTATTTATTTATTTATTTATTTATTTTTATTTCAAATACTTGAGCGTTTACAGCTTCCGCCAAGGCACGCTTCAAGTTAATGTTAACAAATGATAAATTTAAATTAAAAAAAAAACAATACTTAAAATATAACTAATAATAATAAGACTAATAATAATATTAACATAATTATAATTACATTTTATATAAAAACCTTTTGCAATGATAGAGGAAGTCCGATAGAGACATGTGGAATATGTCCACGTGCGGTTTTCTCTCTATCATTGCATTGAGTAGTCTGACTGCTTGCGCCGTGGGCGCGTGTTTGGCGGTGAGCGTGCGCGCGGGCGGGACCGCCAGCGTGCGCGGTACGCGGCCGCGCCTCAGCCGCTCGGGCGCATACAGAGAGCAACGCGACAGAGTACAAGGGCTGTCAATTTTATTGTTAAGCAGCAGGAAGTAGTGTAACATTATTGCACACTTGCGCCTCACTTCCAATGTTTCGATGCCCACCATGCCTGCTATGAATAGGGATGGGTATAGGAAAGGGTAATATCCATACAACTTTTTATATAGAAATCTGCCGAATTTCTTCTGGATTTTTTCTACCATAAGAATATATTTTTGTTCATGAGGGTCCCAAATTACAGCATTATATTCTAATTTACTCCTAACGAACGCGTAATAGAGCGTAATGATAGTAGTCCTCTCTCGGAATTTGGCGGCCTGCCTCATTACGAAGCCTAGGGATCTATATGCTTGGCTACATAAGTCTGTAATGTGAGTGTTAAAGGTAAGTTCTTGGTCCAGAGTCAGGCCGAGGTCTCGAATTTGCGTAACACGTATAAGAGGGATACCGTTTATGTTGTACGTGAATTTTATGGGTGAGCTTGAGCGAGTAAAAGTAATGCATTTACATTTAATTGCATTAAACTCAAGATGGTTTTGCTCACTCCACGCTAACACGCTATCTATATCCCTTTGCATGGCCTCACAATCAACGACACTAGCTATACCCATGAAAAGTTTCAAATCATCAGCAAACATAAGGCACTCAGCTGATCTGACAACATTCGGCAAATCATTGATCATTATTAAAAATTGCGTCGGACCGAGCGTGCTGCCCTGGCTCACGCCTGAGCTAGTCTCATACGGATCAGAACGGAAACCTAAGAGTTGGACGTACTGGACGCGGTTTGCAAAATAGGTGGCAAATAATTTTAGCAATTTCGGTGTGAAGCCTATGGCCGAGAATTTTTGCAGCAACACATCATTATCAACACGGTCAAAGGCTTTCTTAAAGTCAAAATAAGCCGCGTCTACTTGTCTCTTGGAGTCCATCTCTGCGGCCGCGTAGTCCACAAAATTGACGTGGTTAGTTACAGTGGAACGGCCCGATCTGAATCCGTGCTGCGCGTTATTGAGCTGCGTACTTATCTGACTGGTAATTTGTCGGTTTAGAATGGATTCAAAGATTTTACCGAATGCAGACAGAACCGCTATGGGCCTGTAGTTTTCCACCTTTGATTTGGAACCATCCTTGGGTATAGGGGTGACCCTAGATATCTTCCATTCCGAGGGATAGATGGTGGAAGTAACAGCTAAGTTATAAATATATAGCAACGGATCCTCAAAGACGCTAATACAATCTTTTACTACAAAGGGTGGTATTCCATCAGGACCCATTGAAGAATGTGTCTTTAGACGTTTTAAAGCAATTTTTATGTCGCTCGAGCTGATGTTGTCAATAGTAATGCGGGGGGAGCACAGAGGACTGGTGGCCTGATGTTCGGCATTTTCGACTGATAGAATTGGTTTATTTTTAAGGAAAACTGACTTAAAATAATCAGCAAACGCATTGGCTGCACTGGTTCCGCACACAGTCTCTCCTCTGTATTCAAATTCAGTGATAGCAGTTTTTGAAGATTTCTTTTCTTTTACAAATTGCCAAAAACGCTTCGGATTAATTTTAATATCTGCTTCTGTACGGTCGATGTAATTATTATACGATAATTCTATTTGATCTTTAACTTTTTGTCTATAATATTTAAACATTTCCAGATTAAAGTCCAGCTTATGAGCCCTATATTTTTTCAAATGAAAGTATTTTAATTGTATGTTACGTATTATATCAAATGTGAACCACGTAGGATATTGATATCTACAGTTAGTGACGCTTTTTTTCAATGGGACGCAACTATCAAAACACGCATAAATTATTCTGTAGAACGCTTTTACGGCCGAATCTACATCTGACGTATCGTATACTTCATCCCAGTTCGAAGAGGCAAGGGTGGCATATAAACGATGGAAGTCAGCTTTACGAAAATTCCACTCACGGGCGAGATGGTCGCGTGCCTGCTGCTGTGCAGGTGCGTGCCGCGCGGCGCCGACGGGCCGCGCCAGTCGCAGGCGCACCGCCAGTGGGGGATGGTACGCGTCCGGGACCACCACCGGCTCAGCGTCATCACTCACCTCAATCCTACTACTGCATACATCGCTCAGCACTAAATCTAACATTTTACCATACTTATTTGGAATAGTATTATATTGCTTCAAATTACAAAAGTGATACATGTAGCTTAGATTCATTAGAACATTTTGACTGCATGAGTTAAGATTAAAATCGCCTACGATTAAAACATTTAACTTCTCGTAAATAAATAATATATATAATATAAATAATAAAAATAAATAATATATATAATATAAATAAATAAATAAATCACCTTAACGGCACTCCGGGGCGCCGACGACTGCGAGATCTTGTAGAGAAAGCCGTCGTGCCAAACACGGTCGAACGCCTTTTCCATGTCGAGGAATACTGCACACATGCGTTCTCTCTTATTCAGAGCCGCGGTAACGGTGTGCAACACCCTCGACAGTGTAGCCGTGCTGTTCAGCGGCATCAAAAAGTAGCCTTCCACTTCTGTTGGCAGCTAGGCTATTCCACCCCGGATGCTTGCAGTTCCAGTCGCCCGCGCCCACCACCGGTGTCGGCGAGTCCAGCAACTTGCGGACATCAGCCAACAGGATAGTGCCAGCGAGCGGGCGGTACACTGAATACAGCCGGAGCGGGGAGTTCTCGAGGCAGAGCTAAAGTAGCCTATTACATTTGACTTAAGTAAATTACATGTAGTATTTGATAGCGTAATTCAGAACTTGCAAATGAATTTTATTAACGCCATCTATTAACAACTCCGAAAATAAATATCTAGCAACTAACAAAACATCGATCTTCCCATGGGAATGGGATGTTTTTCCGCGGTAAAAAGTAGCCTACGTCACTCTCCACCCTCCTAACTATCCCCACACACATAAACCTTACCATATAATAGCTTTGTTGCGACGTGAAAGCGTCACAAACAAACAAACAAACAAACAAACAAACACACTTTCACATTTATAATATTAGTAAGGAAGTAAGGATTCTTATCATAAACTTGTCTCTGCGAATTTTGTTTATGTTTGAAATTCGTATCATAGACAGTGTCTGAACCCGATGGGCCGTAATTAGAGCAAGAAGAGTAACTAATTTTTTAGATAGCAAATCAAAAGAAAGAGTGTCATTCGGATAACAGCTACTTAAATGATTTAATACTATAGCTGGGTCCCAAGTAGTATTGTATCTTGGGAGAGGAGTTCTCAATTTATAAATCCCCTTCATAAAGCGCTTTATTCTAAAATCCTTCATCAGTTCTGAACCTAGTAAAAGCGATAAAGCTGATTTTGTGGAATTTATTGAACTATATTTACTGCCACTTTTATAAAGATCAACTAAGTAATTCAATATATGTATAACTGATGTGTCATAAATATCGAGATGTCTTTCTTGACAAAAACTAAACCATTTTCTTATACAAGGATCACATTGCTTAATAGTATTATCCGTGAGAGACGATATCATCACCTCTACTGCCTCCAGTGGTGTGCCCTGTCTTAGGAATGCCTGCCTGATAATACCGCGGCCTCCAGGGTAAGGCTCCGCTGGAGCATATGTTCGGTCCTGTAAGGTGAGGTCAACAATTTTGGGTTAGGTCGAAATATAATAATAATAATAATTCATTTATTGCAACCTCTTGGGTCATAGGGCAAAATACATACATTACAATAAAATTAAAATTAAATTAAAATTAAAAAATAAATTAAAATTTAAAATTCAAAATTAAAAATTTGAAGTAAAATTAAATAATATAATTTATACCCAATTTGTCATTAAATTTACCAAAAATGTCAAATAAAATGCCATAAATATAATTTGTATGTCAAAAAGGAAGGAAAAGATGTCAATACTTAATACTAATTAAATGTCAAACTTCAAATTTCAGATTTCAAATTTCAATGGTAACAATAATAATAATAATTTCCATATGTATAAGATGTGTTGGTATGTCTTATTCTAAATGTTAGTATAATATTTGATTGCTGGGAGCATGCATTCCACAGCAGTGCAATATATAGGGACAGTCCAGCCTGCCCGCTATCATTTTCAGAATTTTGTTGGGACTGACACGCACCCGTCGCATAAGTGACGCTGCTCGCAGCAGCATCGTGGCCCAGAAACAGTGCACACGAGTCTCTGCGAACATGCCAGATGCACTGCAGTAGCGGGGCAGCCCCATCAACATTCTGAAAGCGTCATTATATTGAACACGAAGGGCTCCATACGTTTTCTGCGAATATTTCCTCCACAGGCTGCAGGTGTAAAAGCTGGTACAGTATGATCTAAATAAAGTAAGTTTAACCTCTCTAGAGCAGCCAGCAAACCTACGGGCTATCATATTTGCCCGTATCGACAGAGCCCTTCGCTCTCGTTCAATATCCACATTATCTTTGAGGTCTGAAGTAACTATATGGCCCAGATACTTAAACTGATCCACTCTCATCAGTGGGATAGAGTTTAGACGAATTGCAGGCACATCCGTGCACCTCCCATTTTGGACCTCAAAGACCATGTACTGACTTTTAGCAGCATTATACATGTCATTATACATGTACAATCCATGTCTTGCAGCAAAGTCCTCACACACCTTTAGCAGCTGTCTAAGGCCACAGATTGAGGCACTTAGCAGCACCATATCATCAGCATAGCTTAAATTATTCAGACATACCCCATCAATATAACATCCAACATGCATGCTACTCAGTGCCTCAATCAGCTCGTTTATGTATAAGTTGAAGAGGGAGGGAGAGCTTAACCCCCCTTGCCTCACCCCACACTCCAACCCATACTGTTCCGATAGTCTTCCCGCCCATCTCACACTATTAACTTGGTTTCCATACCAGAACTTGAATATAGCTATGAGCTCATGAGGAAGATTTGTGGACTCTAGCTTCTTCCACAGGATGTCATAGGAAACCAAGTCAAAGGCCTTCGACAGGTCCAGGAAGCAGGCGTAGACAGGTGTTTTGCGCCTTCGATAGTACTCCACAGTATGCTTAAGACTCAATATGGCAGTTTCAGTTGACAGCCCTGGCCTGAACCCAAATTGATTGTCATGTAATTTAAGATGTTTATTGAGGTGAGAATTAAGCAAACTATCAAGCACCTTAGCACATATGGTGGCCAAGGAGATTGGCCGATAGTTTCTTTTGTCAGATAAATCTCCAGTCTTATTCTTTACAATGGGTACTACCAGAGTTCTCATAAGTTCAGTAGGGAGGTAACTATGACCAATACATATGGAGTAAAGTATTGAGAGTATCCTTGATATATGGAGACCACCATACCGCAGGTGTTCTACACTGAGACCGTCATCTATCTCATTCGTCGTCTATCTCATTCGCATCCATATAGGGTGTCTCCTTCACACCTCTATTGTTTTGACTATTGACATTGACAGTTGTTCCATCTGACATAGTTTGAGAAGTCACCGTCAGCGCTGGCTTGTTGACTTGACATGCAGTAGACAATATGTCTATCTCTTTCGCACCCGTATAGGGTGTTTCACCCACACAATTTGCCTGAGTCACAGACTGAGAGACTGACTGCCGTGAGCGTGACAGATGCGTACGATTCGTTGGTGTCGTTACATTTTTATCACTAGTTATGTAGGTAGATTTATCTTTTCTCGAAGAAGATAATGAGAACCCAGTGTTTCTATATTCGACATTACTCAATTCATTATGAGATTCACACTCCTTAGTTTTTTTGTTCTCTATAGTGACTTGTTCAATTTCAGCTTCATTAAATTGAGACAATCCAATAGGGCCACTGTCTAAACACCATGCACCTCTCTTTACATTAATGCCACACAATGATAAAGGTAACTTTGGCGGAGTCGTGTTACGTAATGATCTTATTTCTGATTCAAGATTCTCAACCTGCTTCACCGTAGCATATGTATCCTTAATCTGGTTGACTTCATCTTGAAGACGAACTAGATCTTTTAGCAGCTTTGTGCAGTCTAGGTGATCAAATGTAACAGGCGGTAGTTTTTCCAGTTTTCGCGCCACAAAAGTTGGTATCAGGTCTGGGTCCGTCGTCTTCATCACGCTTATGATATCCATCAGGTCTCTTTGTTCTTTGCCTTCCCTCTTGCGTTGAATTTTCCGTCGTTCTGTTGGTACAGATTCGAAAAGTAACGACTTCGATCTGTTAATTTCATCAGTTGTAAATGCCGTCGCCAGTATCCTAACTAATGATTCCTCATCTATCACTGATATCTTGTTTTGAATATAAGACAACATTTCGTCAATAACAATGTTACATAAATTACACTTCACCATATTCTGAGATGTCATTTTCGCGATATAGATATTACACTACCCTACATACGAGTATTGCAAAGCGTGTGCGCACCGTGCCACGATTGCCGCGCGACTGATATAAGGCTCCTTGATATTTTTAATTTTTTAAAAAGAAGATACCATGGCTGGGTAGGCCAGCGCGGAACTACTACAATGCCTTTTGCTTTGTCCTGAATAATTTTCTGTAAAACCTTTAAAATTACAGAAAATGGCGGGAAGGCATAAAAATAAAAACGAGACCACGATAACGTAAACGCATCAACTTTGTATGCGTCTGGGTCCTTATGCCATGAAACAAACAAGGAACATTTTTTATTCACCCGACTTGCAAACAAATCAATATCTGGCTGTTGGAATGTGTTACAAATTAATTGAAAAGCATAATCAGCTAGCTCCCATTCTACATCAGAATGGACGCGACGAGATTCAGCGTCGGCAACAGAATTTTCTTTTGAGCTTATGTATGATGCAAAAATATATAAGCCTCTATTTTCACACCATTGCCAAATATTTCGACTAACTGTATTCAAATGGGGAAACTGAATACCACCCATTCTGTTTATGTAAGAAATTGCTGTGGTATTATCGATCCGTAAAAGTATTTCACAATTAGATAAATTTACTGCAAATATCTTTAAGCCGAAAAAAGCTGCATTTAATTCTAAATAATTAATATGTTTGTTTCGTTCCTCACTAGACCACTGGCCGCTTGCTGTTTCACCAGAACAGCTGACTCCCCAGCCCGAAAGGGATGCGTCCGAATATATTTCTAATTGATAATCCCCTGTTCTCATGGGATTCCTACAAATATCAATATTATGCAACCACCAATTAAAATCCTCACTCAAAATTTTAGGAAAAGTAATATATTTATCGTAATCATCATCTTCCTTTAAAGCAAGATATTTGGTTCGTTCCATCAGTTTTATAGTACCTGGTTGACCGAGCTTTGCTCGGTTGAAAATTATATTTAGTATGAATCGCAAGAAATACGAGGAATTCCGCCATCTATTCAGGAGTCAAATCATACAACTGTTCACTGAGCACAAAATTCATTTTACTTATGTTACGGCCAAAGGATCTCAACAGCGTGTTTCACAAAGTTGTACAGCGCCATCTAGTTTCATACTACTGAAATTTCAACACGTTACAAACAGTACCTCATAGAAGTTAACTGTGTGAGCGAATTAATTGCATTTTAAATAGGTACATACTTAATTAGATAAATTCATTGAACTTTCCTTCGTACTTTTCGCAGGCTTAGGCAGTCCCCGACTGAAATTTTTATTTGCGATAAAATGTATTGAATGTTTATGATAATTAAACAACATAAATAAATATACTTTTAGTTTAATGAGCAAGTTGTTAGGCGTACTTAAAATTTTATTGATTCTAATATATTCGAGCGCCATCTAGTTTCATACTACTGAAACAAACAAACCGTATCTCATAGAAGTTATCCTAATGTTTCATAGATGGCGTCAGTTCAACACGTTACAAACAGTACCTCATAGAAGTTATCCTAATGTTTCATAGATGGCGTCAGTATGATGTTTTTAAAATCTCTTTATCTCGGGAACCGAGCTTTTCTCGAACCTGGGACCTTGATAAATCGATTCCTTGAGCCGAAAACCCCCTAATCTGAAACTTTCATGAAAATCTTTGCAGCCGTTTCCGAGATCGTGATTATATATATAGGTATAAATAAATAAATAAATAAATAAATATACAAGAATTGCTCGTTTAAAGATATTAGATACAACCATCCGTATGGGACAGCCGGACAGATCGAAACAAGTAAGCCAATTAAACGCGCAAATTTGCGTATCTTGCAGCGGGTCAACTTTGAAAAAAGCAGGAGCTCATTTTTTATTTTTAACCTCTTTTCAGAAGGTATACTAATAGTACAATCGGTTGAATCGAATAAGAAACCTAAAAAAGTAATAGTTTTACTAGGTATACTTTTGCTTTTTTCCAAATTAATAGTAAAGCCTAAAAACTCAAGCAAGTTTTTTGTCAAATCAAAATTTCGTTTGCATTCGCTGTAATTAGAACCGAATAGACATATATCATCTAAATAAATGACGGAAAATAACCCCCGATTTCGTAAATATTGCATCACCGGGCGCATAAGTTTGGTAAATACGTAAGGGGCAATATTCAAGCCAAATGGTAAAACTTGAAATTCAAAAATTCGATCTAACCATTTAAATCGCAAATATTTTGTAGATTCTTTGTGAATGCTAATAGAAAAATATGCATCTTTGAGGTCAATAGTACACATGTAAGTATCCTTTGATATAAGTCTTAAGGCAGTTCTATAATCCTCAATTTTAAAATGAGGCGTAGGAATTTTGTTTAATTTCTTCAAGTTTAAAATAAACCTGTTCTGCCCATTACTCTTCTTAACGAGAAAAATATTTGACAAAAATTGTCCTGAACACGCTTGACATTCACGTATAGCCCCAATGTTGAGCAAATAAGTAACCTCCTTATTTATTTCTAATTTATGAATATTAGACCGAGGCTTATTCAAAGGCACTTGTTGTTGCGTAATGTCAGTTTTAACTGGCAAACGCAAACCTAAGACCCATGACAATATAACGGGATCGTCAGTAATCTGTTGCCAAGCGTGATAAAAAAAATTTAATCTACCAGCCTGTGTATCGGTGCTCAGCGGCGCGTCGTCCTGCCGCGCGGCCTCTGGTCGCGACGAGCTGTGTCGCGAGGTCGCGCTGCTTGCTGCTTGCGCCCACCAGCCGTCGAGCTCGGCCGCGGGAATCCGCCCCGAGGCGCCGGCGGTGGCGGGCCCCGCCAGTTTAAAGCCCTCGATGTCGACGGTTCTGTTTGCTTGCCCTTAGGTTGTGACTTGGCCTTCGTCGAAGCAGGTCTCAACTCGACGCCTGTTTTTGAAATGGCTTTCATCGCTTTTATTTTTTCCGAGAGGTCCACACCAAATAACAAATGATCTCGTTTGAGATCCTTAATATTATCTTTAATTCCTTTATTAAGGCAAGCCAAAAGAAAGTTCTTTCTGGAACATGTTTCTGAATAATGCATATGACACAATAATCGACCAGTATTGCTGAGTAATTGCAATGTTTCGTGATTACTAGATGAAATCTTATCGGTAGAATTTAGCGCTGAAGTCATTAATTCCGATATGCATGTTATAGCGAAAGCAAGATGCTTTTGCTTTTCTTGCAAAATGGAGTCCCGTCTAACGACGTTTTCATTCACTGCCGCCTTAATCTCAGGGTTGAGTAAAGGAGGAAGGGCTAGCTTGAGGTTCTCTGGAACATCACAGTTTTTAAGAAGATCCTTCCTAATTTCATCTTTTAAACTGTTGGATTCCAACGACATCTATGCATGTCGAGAATGCATAGTACCGCTTATATACCTGGAATCCAAAGGGTTAAGCCACTAATCAATATATCAGCCCATCTGTTAGCGATATCTTTATGAATAGCCGCGCTGAAATGTTCTTCTTTAACCGGTTCGTCACCAAGAATACTTAAAATGCTCGGATCCAATTCTAACTCAGGCACCGCCTCCGGAGTGACCTCAGATGTGCCATCCGTTTGAGCGTGATTATCAGAAACCGGCGCCATGATCTCATGATTAGGTTCTGCAAACATGCGTATATAACATGTATAACGTTTCATTGAGTCAAGAAACAGTCTTTCAAACTGTCTTCTACTTTGACCGAATGAAACAAAATAAAAAATTGGTTGCCTGTAAAGTCGGTATACGGGCGAAAGTTTTACGTGACAACGACTTTGAGTGGTAAAATAATTTTAATGTGAATATTCATTCGTATAGTAGGAAGAAGGATGAAATAATAGTAACAATTTAAAACATTTATTTATACAAAGAATTATATTTAAAACATTGTAACACCATCCGCCATCTAGCGCTGCTAACCGTTAGACCATTAACCATTAGTCACAACTAAGTGAGGTAACAAACAAGATTACTCTACTTCTCCAGAGATGGCGCTGTACCATTTTCTGAAACACGCCAACGTGTGTACGCCGTAGCTACCATAAGTAATGTTAAGGAGGAAGGGACGCGTGCCTTTCACTTTTTATGTCTGTCTCTCTCGCTCTTAGGCGGGCTAACCATGCCCGAGTGGAAGGGACGCGTGCCTCTCACTCGCTCTCATTGTAAGCGCATAACGTGAGCGGCGGAGCGTGACACAGTTTGTTGAAGTGCCACCCAGCAAACCAATTTATAAGACGTTATCACGTCAATAAGTAACAAAGAAGGTATTTAATAAAAAAACCTCCTGAGGTAAGACTTAATTGCTTTAGGTAATGCTTATATCCCTTTACCAATATCGGTAAAGAAAAAAGTATAGACGTAGTCTATCTGGGTGGATAACCTATATACAACGAAACAATCTTGCAGATTGAACTGAATTATATTTAAGGATAGTATAGCCTTACAGACTAATACTTATTTTCCACAAACGCTCAAAGCAAAATAAATATCCGTCCCTTATCTCATAAGTCGATCTACGTAAGGTCAAGGTCACGCGATCCGCCGGCACTGCGATGCAATTTCACTATAGTAATTACACATTAAATATAGCAGTTCACCTAGTTCTATACTAGTTCCAGTAGTTCAACCTGCGGCTCAGGATCATTGTCCGATATCCCACTAAACGCCGGCGCAGTTAGTCCTGACGAATCCGATTCCGACAAACTGTAACGGCGTCGTTTTTTACGTAATTTCTCCATCCTCCGTTCCAATTTTTTATTGAAGTTATACTTCTTTTGGCGCGTTATGGAAATTTGATGAGGGTAAATTTGCGCTCTCCGACTCCTAATTTTAACAGCATGAAATTCGTTTTGCGATGCGCGCGCAGCTGTATGAAGTTGCCGGCTAACCACTCATACTGATTGGCCTATTTGCATTTTCAATGTAAAGTAGCGTCATCTGACAACAAAATTAAATAGAAGTACTATTTCAACACGTTACAAACAGTACCTCGTAGAAGTTATCCTAATGTTTCATAGATGGCGTTAGTATGAAACATTTTCATGAGTTCACGGCTATTTCAACACGTTACAAACAGTACCTCGTAGAAGTTATCCTAATGTTTCATAGATGGCGTTAGTTTCCATACGCTAAAGAAGTATAACTTCTAATGCGTGTACATAAGTACACACACTCTTTTTTAATTTTCCGTTCAATATACTCCTCAGGGTCACTATGTTTACGTTTTCTCATCGTAATTACTACAATTAACTATTAAATTTCACTAAAAATAGAAAATAACACGGAGCGTACGTGTGCACGATGGCGCGACACAAAACGTGTATGAGATACCCTCATCAAAAAATACTAATGTTATTTTTTTCTTCAGAATTACTTTAAAGTGTGTACGATGGTGTAGAACATAAATCGTTACTACAGGTTATAATCTCGAAGGGCAAATCAATGAGTTTAATAAAATACAATTAAACGTTCGTTTCGTTTATTGCAAAAGTATAAACAAACAACAAGAGTATGTAACGAGTAGTGATTATTTTTTATCTTTCAATGTTTGAAACCACAAAGCAAAAACTTGAACCTCAACCCGGCAGCAGTGACTCTTTCAGTTTGATTTTTTACAAAATGCGTATGTCTATTAAAATTTTTAAGGTAATCTAATTTGAACTCTGAAATAATTTTTTCAACTTTTGGACAACCTAATGTTTCCTTATTCATACAATTAAATCCTAACTTCGATAGTAACTGTTTTTCCACGCATCCTCCCTTGTACGCCTACGTAAATTCACAGTTAACATCCAAAATTTTTAAAATATCAATTAACTTACAGTAGGATATGTCACTCGCGAAGTTTCTAGCCGGCAATCCATGCACAAAACGAGTGCAGTAGGTACCTGAATTGTGGCATATCTCTATTGTTTATTACATACTCTGGCAAAGAAATATGTAATAACATTACTTCGCAATTCCATACTTCGTAGATACCTATTTCTTTGTAAAAAATATATTTTTAATATTAAACCCATCTATGTCCAAAATAAATCTAACGTTACGCATTTTCACTAGCAAGCAAATAGCACTGACCTGTTAAATACAGTCAATTCCGCCAGCCGCACCGACACAAACAAAAATTGCGTTTATTAATATTCCACCAAGTTTAAAAGAAAACACTGCATGAGCGTAACAGTCGGATGGCACATTAGTTAACATTATGAACCACTCTTTAAATGTAACATTTTCATTGCCGACTGCAGCCTCTAGATGTAAAGTTACGAGTATGTCATCCCAAATCTTGATAACAGTTTACACTTCATTATCATTGAAATTTGTTAGTTGGCATATATTATTCAAAATTATCCTTACATTCCCGCTCAGCTGTGACAAAGGTATCGATTGTAAAACAATGGTTTATATTTCTGAAAAACAACAACCATTCCCTCTTACAGTCATCATATATAACATCAACTAATTTTTGAAAGGAAAGCATTGGTAGGTGTGTCTTGAAAACTGCAATAATGAAAAAATAGTATGTTAAACACTCGTAAAGTTTATAATCCAAGACTTGCCACTTGGACCTTTATTTATTATGTACATCCCCTTCTCGAGTTCTTGAAACATTTCTTCGTCCAAATTATTAAACCTTGCAGGAAGCGTTATCATATAACCATTCTCCAATTGAATTCCTTCCAATTGAAGCACAATTTGCAATGCGTCGGATTGATATTTCGATTGCACCCGACTGACTGCAGTTACTTTATAGGACTTCCCAACTTCAAGATCGGCAATCTTCGCCCACGTTATATTACCACAACAATTTAATTAAAATATTATGGCTTTGTTGGTTGACATTTTAAAAATGTACTTACAAAATATTTACGAAGTGAATAATCACTACATAGTATAAAACAAAGTCGCTATTTTTGTCTGTTTGTTTGTCTGTTTATCTGTATGCTTAAATCTTTAAAATTACGCAACGGATTTTGATGCGGTTTTTTGTAATAGGTAGAGTGATTCAAGAGGAAGGTTTTTATGTATAATAACATCTATTAAATAATGGAGAAATACTGTTATTTTCAGGGTTTCTAATGTGGTGTCGTAAATTCTTACATTTCTTGCCGCTTACATTGCGTACGCAGGCTTAACCTTACAGGATTTATAAAAATAATGTACTAAGTATTGTACACCTTGAAAAGGTCTACAGAAAAGTCCGCGATGGTATATGTATATCTACTAAGTATTGTACACCTTGAAAAGGTCTACAGAAAAGTCCGCGATGGTATACATATGTCTATCTCTTATCGATATCCCACAAAACCATTTTTTGTCATTTACTTTTTACGGCAAATAATAGCTAATTTTCGAAGCGATTTTAAGCACTACAGCATTATTCCTTATTTATTTAAATACCTTAAATAGATTGTTGATTTAACATAGATTTATATGGCCTTTTACAGCACATAATTTCTTTGAATATTTTCGAAGATATTACAGATTTAAAAATACATTGCGTAGCGTTTGCGGCGGTACCTATCGGCCGGCAGCCGCCGACCGCAGCGCGACGCGACGCGTTCCTATAAATTTAGACATTGGAATAACATAATTTGTTAAAATTTATAGAGATTTTTGAAGGGACTGGTTCCCCGAAGCGAAGCGAGGGCGGGTTTACTAGTAATTTAATAAACACTAGTTCAAGAGAGTGACTTATTAATGTGAATCAATACTTGTTAACAACTGTTTTTATATTATTCCTTTGCCTGTGATACCACCACCACCACCCTCATTTTTACAAGAGATTCTCACACTTCAGAGATTCTTTACTAGCAGAAAACAATTCCATGAAAGTATTTCGCCTTCTCCATTAAAATGTCGCCTGACAAGGGAAATATTGTTTTCGACGTTGTTCTATAAACTATGTAAATAATGCATCTTCGAGTTGAGGATTTTCGGGTGTTTTTAACGTCTTTTGAGCACCTGGACCCTTTTCCGGTCTCACAACATAAGATCGTACTTGTTCTTCCTTCTTTTTAACCGACTTCAAAAAAGAAGGAGGTTCTCAATTCGATCGTATATAATAATATGCTTTTTTTATGTTTGTTCAGCGATTTTATCGTCGTTTATGGGCCGATTTTGATAATTCTTTTTTTGTTGTAAAGTAGATATGCGCAGTGGGGTCTTTTTAAAAGGATCACCAGGATCTGATGATAGCATCTTGGAGAAATCGAGGGCAACTTTCGAAAATTGTAGGGACGACTAGTGTGTTTGTTAATGTTTTCATAAGTACATGAAAGCGCTACAATTTCATGAAGGTCTGGAGTCGATCTGATGAAGCTGAAAGACAGTCGAGGGAGCTCCTCAGCGATTTACTGCAGTTATCTAGTGTTTGGGCTTTATTAATTTGTAGTGACGAGAACTTTACATACACATGTTGAATTGAGCGCCATCTGGCGAGTATTTCTTGAGTTATTTCTGCTTATGAAGGTTGAAGTCGGTTATTTTTTTTTGTAAAAAGCAATTATGGATATCGAAAATGGTAGATTTGCCCACATCATATTTTGGAGCAAGAAAGCTAAAAGAAATACCTTCTTTAAGTTGATCCAAAATCTCGCATTTCTGGGAAATAGTCAGGGTAACGTGTTTCCTTTTCTTTGACGTCGAATCCCTGATGCAAAAACACAAATTACAGTCAAAATGCACGAGCAACGCAATAGCTACACAAAATGGCGGACGGGTAACAAAATGAAATACGCGTGACCTACTCGATGTTCGGAAAGTAAAAGTGGCGGGCGAGAGCGAGAAAGCGCGGCGGGGATGGTGGAAAAAGCGCGGGCTCTGGTCGGTTCGAATTAAACAGGTGTTGGGATTAGAGGGGGTTCGGATTAAAGAGGTGCTGCTGTAACAAAAGCGAGACAGGGGCGCCGTAACCGGGCGTGCAACGCGTGCGGCGCACGCGGGCGGCACGTCCAGCGGGGCGGCAAATCGAGCGATCACGTGAACATAAAAGTTTTGTCTTATTGTTACATACCCCTTCTCATCCCTTCATATTATTATTATTATTATTAGACTATGTTACTAACCACTCTATTTACTTTACTATCTACAAACCTTTAGAACCGTAAGTCTAGTAAATAAGTAAATAAACCATTGTTAGTCATAAGTAAATAAAAGATAATTAAGTACCATTGATAATTAGGTTGACACCCCTCTTCACCCTCTTCCTACCTCTCAAGTCATTATACCCTCCTTCCTAAACCATTTATATACTCTTGTATCCTCAAACCCGACACATTCAATCTCCAATCCTAATTCTTGTAACATCTCGCTGTATCTTTAGTTATAATTTCTATTTCTTTGTATATAATTTCTATTTCATTTTTGTGTATTAAATAATTGTTTTTAAAAAGACAATTTTATTGCTGGCCACGTAACAAATTTGGTGCAGTCCGTAGGATCAGTCGCGAATAAGACGTACAAACGAGTGCCGGAAAAGAAGATCGACACGCGGTAACTGAAGGCTTTTAAAAGTACGCCGAATCTGCGATGCTCCTGATACTTCTGTTACTGTGGTAAGTGGCTAAAATTGTTTGCTCAATCCCTTGTACCATTCCCTTTGTATTTATTTATTGTGTACTAAGTATATCTATGTCTCAAGCCATAAAGAACGAACCATTTGCTAAATCTAAAAACCCCACACAAAGTATTAAAATGTCTCTCGATATTATAACACACTACTCAGACTCATTCCCACATTCGACTCAACACAACCACAACAAGTTTATAGATTTATTAGATCATGTGATTCCGCGTTTAAACTATCCAGTGAAAACGAGAATTCAATTTTACTAGTTTACGCACTAAACAACATTACAGGAGCGAGCGCTTCCGATATTCACTGTAAGCAACATGCTTGTTGGGATGATCTTAAATCCCATCTCATAGAAACATTCTCAAACGTTAAAACGATTTCCCATTTAAACTTGGAACTCCAGTCGATGTTTCAAAAACCTGGCGAAAATCTCACCGATTACTTTCACAGGGTAGATTTATGTCGTAGTAAAATCATCGAAAAATTGAACACAGAGGTTAACGATAGCACACTGATAGGCCGTGTAGAAACTACCGAAGAAACTGCATTAAGCATTTTTATTAACGGACTCTCTACGGAGATAGGGACGATTTTGCGAACGAGAGGTTTCGAAAACCTCAACGAAGCAGGACGATTTGCGATGCAGGAAGATAAAATCAGGTCTATGAATACCGCTAGACAAGCTTTGTTTAAAGCCACAAATACATTCAGCAACGCAAGAGTAAATCAACGGACTAACAACACAATGTTTTCCAATTTCCGCACAAGTATCACTACTCAATCACATTCCTCTATCCCAAATACAAAAATTTGCAGTTATTGCAAAAATATAGGACATCTCATTTCTGAGTGTCGCAAAAGGGCTTACAATAATAACATGCGCAATAATCAATTTCCTCCTCCAACGCGTGCTCTACCAAATTCTTCGACACGTCCACCAAAACAACTTGCCTTACCAGAACCCTCACGTGTAAATCATTTAAACTCCGGAGCGACCAACGATATGAGCAGCTCCTTGGAAATCGCTTCAGTCCCCTGCTCAACGATCCAAACACCAACATCAACTCCGAATACGGAGAATCTCCAAATCGAATGGTAAATAAACATTCATTATCGTTAGAGCCAAGGCATAGTCGCAGCTCGTTTATTAGCTGCTACTAATGAACACGATGCGTCACCAGTCTATCGGAGACAATACAAAGACGCAGCTACACAAACTGACTCTAACGCATTTTGTAATACTCCTATATCTTATAACACTGAATCACAAATTCCATTTCGATCGGTAACTCACGGACAGGGTAACCAGCCCCAAACTCTAAGTACCAACACTACAAGTTCCAAAATTTCTAACTCGATAAAGCCTACTATTTCCACAAAATCTACTATATCTACTAGTTCTACTATATCTACTAATCCTACTATTTCTAATAACGTTCCTAAACCCACTGGATCTACTACATCTGCCGAACTTACTAACTCTACTAAACCTACCATCCCTACTAAATCTCGAAAAGTTACTAAACGGAAATATTCTAAATCAAAGCCTGTAACTTACTCAGAATCTCAAATCAATCCGAATCAAAACCTAATCAAAAACTCTCAATCCGAATCAAAACCTAACATCCAATCTTATGCTATTTCCTCTTTGAACGATATTCCTCCTGAAAACTTACTCCATTGCACTTTCCAAATCGAAAACCATCCTGTTACTCTCCTCATCGACACCGGTGCAGGAATCTCTATTATAAGACGCGATAAAATAGGTACAGCTAAAGTAAATGACTCAGACGTAGTTTCTATAATAGGCGTTTCAAGCACACAAACATCAACAAACAGTTTTGGTTCTACAAAAATCTCATTAGATAACTTCCCTAAATTCAAATTCCATGTAATGTAAGCCAATCTTAATATAAAAGCAGACGGTATTCTTGGTAATGACTTTATGACTAAATTTAACGTAAATATTTACATAAAATCAAAGACAATGCGTATTCACGATACAACTTACAAACTTCATTATCTTAACGAATCCATTCCCGACAAACAATTTCTTGCTAATCGATCCGAAACGGTCATTAGATGTAAAACTAACAATATTAATACAGGCACAGCATTAGTCGATAAACAAATACTAGATAATGATGTTGTTATTCCCAGCGCATTAGTCAACGTCGTTAATAACTTATTCACTATCACTTGTGTGAACACTTCCAAAACTGATAAGTTAATCACTACCCCTGTTATTAATGTTGACCCTTGTAATATTGATAATTATGTTGAATCAAATGGCAAACATAGCCAACCCATCTCGATAAACAATTTGAACTCTTCAGATAGACAAAATAAAGTTATGCAGTTGATAAGAAAGGAACACCTAAACACCGAAGAGTCAGAATCATTAGATAAAATAATTTCCGAATACTCCGACATATTTTTCATCGAAGGCGACTCTCTCTCTTTTAGCAATCACACTAAACACCGGATCCCAACAACATCAAACAATCCTATTTACACCAAAACGTATAGATTCCCACAAGTCCATGAAAACGAAGTCAAAACTCAAGTCCAAAAAATGCTAGACCAAGACATTATTCAACCTAGCTCTTCTCCTTGGAGCAGCCCTATCTGGGTTGTGCCCAAGAAACTAGATGCTTCCGGTAAACAAAAATGGCGTTTAGTCGTAGACTACCGAAAACTAAATGACGACAGTTATCCCCTTCCAAACATCACTGACATCTTAGACAAGTTAGGACATTCTCAATACTTTACCACTTTAGACCTTGCCTCTGGATTTCACCAATTAGAAGTGGAACCAGAAGATATACCTAAAACAGCATTCAACACACCTTATGGTCACTACGAATATAAAAGAATGCCTTTCGGTTTAAAGAACGCACCCGCTACATTTCAACGTGTGATGGATTCCATGCTCTCAGGTTTACAAGGCGAAAGATGTTTTGTGTACTTAGATGACATTGTTGTATTTGCATCAAGTTTACAAGAACACGAACAAAAACTTCGTGAAGTGTTTTCAAGGCTACAGAAATATGAACTCAAGGTCCAGCCTGACAAATGTGAATTTTTAAGACGCGAAGTAGCATATCTAGGTCATATTATTTCAAACGAAGGCGTAAAACCTAACCCAGACAAAATCCAAGCCGTCAAAAACTTTCCAATTCCAAAATGTTGTAAAGATATTAAATCTTTCCTAGGTCTTACAGGATATTACCGCCGATTTATTTCTAACTTCAGTAAAATTACCAAACCTCTTACTAGCCTCCTAAAGAAAGACGTTCCGTTCATTTGGGGTGAATCTCAACAAACAGCATTTGAACAATGCAAACAACTTCTAATCAGTCCACCTATTCTACAATACCCTGACTTCACAAAAGAATTTATCCTGACAACTGATGCTTCAATACATGCAATTGGTGCAGTTCTATCACAAGGCCAAATCGGCAAAGACCTTCCCATCGCATATGCATCTCGTACTCTGCAATAAATCTGAAACCAACTATTCGACAATAGAACGGGAACTTTTGGCGATAGTTTGGGCCGTCAAACATTTTCGACCTTATCTCTTTGGCAGAAAGTTCAAAATTGTCACAGATCACAAACCCCTCACTTGGTTATTTTCCATAAAAGACCCAGGTAGCCGTCTCGTTAGATGGAGACTAAAATTAGAAGAATTCGATTACGAAGTAATTTATAAAGCAGGCAAAAATAACACAAATGCAGACGCATTATCTCGTCCTCCTGTTATGAATACCAATGCCCTGAATTCCCCACTTCATACTGACATTTCAAGACCTACTTACGATCCTTCAGATGACTATCTACAAATAAACTTTGCACATTTCGCTGAAAACCCTACTTATAGTTTTGACACCCCAAACCTTCAGATTTCACCCGATAACCTCTTAGATGACCGACACAAAGACATACTTATTCCCATTTCCTGCGAACTTTCAGATAAAAATGACCTTTTCAACAAAGCTATTTCCATGTGCTCTCAAGTGGACCCATATTTACAAAAACCAAAAACTCTCTACGACACTGACTTATTAATTTCAAATACCAAACAAAACATAATATTCGGTTGTACAAGACCAACACATTTCGATGCATGGGATTCTGAAAGTTACTTTAAAACCCTCTTAAGCTGTATCCATAATCATGATATCAAAACACTTTACGTCCCAGATCTTAAAAACGATTCCACATGCAAGTTACGAGGAAATGATCAATTACATATCACCGCGTATTTAGCTGATGCTTATGAATGTAATATTATCATTTGCGAAGATAGGATTAAACACCCAACTCCCGAAGAAATTCCTGAAATCTTAAAAATCTTTCACGATGACCCCCTATCAGGACATAGAGGAATTGTAGAAACGACGCGCAAAGTAAGATCGGAATATTTTTGGAAAGGCATGACAGACACCATTAAAGATTACATCAACAACTGTAAGACATGCCAGCGCAACAAAATACAAGGAAAGATATTTAAAGCCCCTATGGTTATTACTACTTCTTCCTCAGAACCATTCGAACGAGTAACCATCGATTTAGTTTCATATTCTGATATTACAGGCGATTCTAACAAATACATTTTAACACTACAAGATGATTTAACTAGGTTCGTACAAGCTTACCCTATTCCCGATAAACAAGCAATAAGTATCGCAAAATCCCTACTCATTTTCTGTCAACACTATGGTATTCCCAAATGCTTTCACTCCGACCAAGGTGGAGAATTTGTAAATAGCATTCTTAAACAACTAATTAAGTTATTAGGTTCTCATCACACATTTAGCACAGCATATCATCCACAGACTGACGGTTCCTTAGAACGACTCCACGCAGTTCTCAGAGATCACATCCGTATGTATTCCACAAAAACTTCTCATAACTGGGATCAAATTATGTGTCATAATACTTCACTTAATCAATCAACTGGCTTCACACCTGACGAACTACTATTTGGATACAAACCCCGATTATTATACACTTTTAAAGAAATGCGTGAATATACAACTAACGATTATCTAAATGACCTCAACGAAAGGCTTAAAATCTCTCGCGACATAGCACAGCGCAATATTAACAGTATGAAGGAAAGAGCTAAAACCCGATACGACAATCAAATAAAAAATATAGCCGACTTCCAATTAGGAGACAATGTTATGCTTAAAGTTCCAAATCCAAACAACTTAGACAGTAAATGGGATGGACCATATAAAGTTATAAGGAAAGGATTTAATGAAAATTACTTAATAAGAAAATCCGGGAAAAATCAATTAGTACATGGTAATAGTGTAGTGGTAGTAGAAGTGCTCCGACTGGACCGATCTTCTGTCCGGTGTCCCTCAAGGCGTGTAACGGTTC
>FR990013.1:14739934-14939965 GCA_905404135.1 Hesperia comma | reverse complement strand
TACACCGTGTATATACCTACTCTCTACTTACTTAAGCGTACCTCTTAGATCTTTAAGACTAGATTTTAAGTTGACTGTATCTGTATCAGTATACGGTTGCAAAGCCAGACAAACGACCAACAACCCCAACTATTCAATTACCCAGGTGTACTGTTGTCCCTAACTACTTATACCATCCTTGGATTGGTAACATAAAATTAAAATTAAATAATAAATTTAATAGTTAACTTGACTTAAATTTTATTTTATACTTCTACACCATCCCCCTTCTCCTCTATTCCCCCCTACCCCATTACACAACTTGAGTCACCTCCACCGAGTAACGGTACTTATTGACTTCATCGAACAATGCAAGGGACACATCACCTCAATCAAGCGATATGTTTCATGACCAACTCAGTAATGACACCAATTTCTGTTCACTAATCAGAAAGAATGTACCACAAAACTTATTCAGACTAAACTTTGTACAATACTAAAATGAGAAATATTATTGCTACTACCAAACTCAAATTCACTTTTTATAACAATGCTTGAAGTGGTACTTGGCCCTCGGGTATCCTAGTAATTTAACCCCAAATCTACCCTCATTAAATTTTGAACAAATTGTACGCAAGTTAATAGCGTCTTCCGAAGTATGTATGACACTTCGGTTAAATTACAGTAAAATCAAAGACTTGCAACTTTGGCTTTGACCAAGGTAACCACTAAATGATATTTTTTTTTCAGAAAAAGAAAATAAGATTACTACCGGTGCTGCCATAAACGATAATTAAAAAAATCTACGACTTTGTATCACTCATGATTGTTCAACAAACGATTTGACACACACACAATCTAGTTTATGCAAGAATTAAAATTTAAGCTGCGAAATTTTGTCACCACAGATGTAATGAAATAAAAATTATACCATACCAATACTCGCCGTCTTACTTGAAAATCCTTCATATCGATACTTGCCATTTTATTCAAAATCTAGTCGCATCATTTCACTTGCACTTTGCACTTTCACTTGCATCCACGTCTCATGATATCACCTGAAAATTATAACCTGAAAACCTGAAATAAGCTGAAAACGTGGACAGAGTTCTTTATCCCACCTTCTGATGTCGGCGCCAGGATCAAAGCGGTCGCTATACCTTGGGTTATACGTGACTGGAGATAAGAAATAATAGTCTGTACACTGAGTTTAAACGTCTATTCCAACACTTCAATACAGTTTTACAACCAATAATAACCACTTAATCACTATCACTAAAATTTATTCAGATTAAACTTGGAAACGCGGCAAGTTCGGTATGGCAGTGGGTTCGACACGTCCACTCGGTCTAAGCGCTCAATTCAGAATGATCATGATAGCTCTGGTTCTCTATAATCTCATCTCTACCCCCACTCCATACCGACCATGTCCAAACAATAACTGTTTCGTTTCCAACAGTAGCTCCGGCCATCATTCATAGATGGCGTTAGGTTCCCAAAACTAGTTCCATCGATTATTCGCAGATGGCGTTACTAGATCAACGTAGGACTTCGGTCTCACTTCGACAGATATAACTTTATTGTTTACGTTTCATAAATATGGCTAGTAAACTTAACGCTCGCATAGCCGGTGTACTGCGATGGCTCGGCTCGGCCGTTTTAAATATTGAACGTAAAGATCGAACTCGGGCTTTATTATCTCGTTATGAATTATTGGATAGTCAGATGGCTGACTTATACGATGCGTACCGCTCCCTCCTGGAGATGGATCTGGAGGTGGATGTTATGAAAAAAATTGAGGCGGACGTTAATCAGGCAGATGATCTGGCGGACCAGTTACGTCAGGCTGTAGGTATTATTAATGGATCTAAGATAAGTGGCTCAGCCGTTGTTTCGGATACGGATGTTTCACCTGCACTTATAAGTAGGTTGCCAGTGCTCGACTTACCACACTTTAGCGGCGACTTAGGCCAGAGGGTAGCTTTTAATAATTTATATTGTGACAACCCTAGCGCAGCTATTTCGGAAACAATAAACAATAGGGGCCATAAACATGTCGAGTCAACAATAGAACAATAGCGCGCTTGCCCGTCTCACAAGTACGCACGACGCTTCGACCATTACGGCAATAGTCATACGGGCGAAAGTCGGTTGCAAGGAACGTTCTCGAATCTTGTTCGAAGCGGGTCCGGACTTAACAGGAATGTTCTGGATTGCCATGAATGGTGCGTGAGTGGTATAAAAAGGGGCGATCGGTCAAGTGCGGACATTCTAGTTTCGGAAGCGAAACCAGGAAGATACCAGCGATACCTACGAGCGATACAGTGTTCGACGAGTGTGTTTACTAGTACCTACGTGCAGAGTGTTTTAGTGTGTACTGTGTACATCGTGTAATTTGTGTATCTACGAGTACAATAAAGTCTTTGTGGTACATTTTGGCATTTTCTCGAACCCATTACTCCTGACACGTAACAATTGGTGACAGAAGCGGAATGCCTGTAGTACCTCAGAGCGAAGACGGGATTCGTACGCGACGGCAGACGGCATTGGATGCAGCGCGGATGGAGTCACCGGGGCGTGACCGCACGGAGACGGACACCACTGCTGGACCTTCGATTACATCAGCTGCATTAGCACCGACACCGAGTGCATTTGATATGGCCGCTTTATTAGCAGCCATGGAAAGCATACAGCGGAGCCAGCAGAAAGCAATGGAGAGCCTGGAAAGTAAACTGGAAATCCAGCGCAAAACCATGGAGGCCGGCCTGGGGACAATCGATGCAAAGCTGGATGGTTTCCAGGGAGATTTGAACGTCGTGAAGGAGGACCTAGAATTGGTCAAGGTGCGAACATCCGAGCACGACCAAGCCCTCAAAACCCATGAAGCGTTACTCAACTCCCACGAAACTAGGCTCGTGGATTTGGACAAGAAGCTACAAAAAATGAAGGTTTTGGGCACGACAGCAACCAGCCCATGTACTGGGGCCCCGAAATTTAAGGTCCCAAGTTTCGACGGCACGACCTCGTGGACAGCGTTCAGGCACCAGTTCGAGGTAGTTGCTAATGGGAACGGCTGGGAGGACGAGCACTCGTTGGCGGCACTCACCCTAGCTCTACGAGGAGAGGCACTGCTGGTGCTTGAGAACCTGCCCGCCGAGCGACGCACCTTGGAGTCGTTATTTAAGGCCTTGGAAGTTCGATACGGGGAAAAGCACCTTGAGCACGTGTACCGCGCTCAACTTAAAGACCGGTCACAGAAGTCGAGTGAAGGACTGCAGCAGTGGGCTACAGAGATCGAGCGCCTCGTACGCCGAGCCTACGCGTCGAGTTCCACACCGGTCGAAGACAAAGTATTAGAGGCGTTCGTCAGCGGAATACGGGACCCCGAGGTGAGAGCAACGGTGCGCTTGGGTCATCACGCCACCTTGGAAGCAGCTTTAGCCCTTGAAGTAGAAGCGGTACGAAGCGACTATAAAAGTTGCAAGGTGCGCGAAGTCGTAGCAGCAGTTCAACCTCGTACCGGGCCTATATGCTACGGATGCGGTGAACGAGGACATATAAGGATTAACTGCCGGGCCCGGAAGCAACCGAAATCGGTGTCAACGGCCACCCAAGTCGACACCCAGGAGCCGTTAAACTAAGAGGCGCCAGCGCTGCGGGGCGGGCACTGGCTGGACTTCGTCGAGCCCCTACTGTATTGGTATCACAAGCTTGTGACGGGAACAGCCTCGTAACTACTGGAGAAATAAATGGCATACCCTGTCGCTTTACTATTGACACGGGAGCATCGAAATCCATCGTTCGACCGGAACTACTCAAGCGGACTATCATGTGGGAAAATGGACGACCATCATGCAATCTGCAGACAGCGACAGGCCAGCCAGTGCCCGTCCTAGGAGTTACGGAAGCAAGACTGAAACTCGGAAGTGACACTTACACGCAGTCTGTTTTAGTAGCGAATATAACTGACGACTGCATTATCGGACTGGACTTTCTGCGGACACATCACTGCATAGTTGACATAGCCAGAGGAGTGTTAAGCTTCAAGGATCAAGAAGTCTTCTTGGACGGTTCATTTTCAGGAGCAGTGTACTGTTTGAGGACAGTGAAGCTGGCACCCAGATCGGAAACCTTGGTCAAGGTTAGGTTTCCAGAAAAGATACAGATGGATCGATGTGTCGTAGTGGAAGACTATGGAGATCATCCCAGTTGGATCACGGCAAGGACACTGCTCATGACCAAACGTGACGCCAAGTTAAAGGTCATCAATCTTAGCAGCACGCCGATACATCTCGCAAAGAATACCGTTATTGGCCGATGTGAAGCCGTGGACAGTTTGAGGAAGGTCCAAGAATACTCGGACAAACCTGGATCAACGGATCACATGACATCTTTGCTGGAGGCGACAAGGAGGAATTTGAGCACTGAAGAATACACTCGGGCAGCAAAGTTGTTGACGGACTACAAAGACATCTTTACCAGAGGAGATAGCGACCTTAGAAGAACAAATCTTGTCACTCACCCAATAGATACCGGCAATACTTCACCGATCAAGCAAAGACCGAGACGAGTACCATTGGCAAAGGAGCACGAAGTTGCAGAAATGATCGAGGACATGGTGCGCAGCAAGGTGATCGAGCCGTCAACTAGCCCTTGGTGTTCACCTGTGGTACTCGTGAAGAAGAAGGATGGCAGTACTAGATTCTGTGTTGACTACAGGATGCTAAACACCGTTACCAAGAAGGACAGCTACCCTCTGCCCCGGATTGACGACACGTTGGATATGCTTGGTGGCATGAAGTGGTTTTCGACGGTCGACCTGAAGAGTGGTTACTGGCAGGTAGAAGTACGGCCAGAAGACAAGGAGAAGACTGCCTTTACCACCGGAACTGGAAATGGCTTGTGGCAGTTTCGCGTAATGCCTCTTGGGCTATGTAACGCTCCTGCCACTTTTGAGCGTCTCATGGAGCGAGTGTTAGTTGGACTTTTGGGGGACGCTTGTCTGGTTTACCTCTATGACGTCATAGTCATGGGACGAAGCTTTGTGGAACACAAGCGAAACCTAGAGAAGGTATTCAGACGATTCCGTGAGTCCAACCTACAGCTCAATCCGAAGAAATGTGACTTCTTCAAGAAGGAAGTATCATTCTTGGGACACATCATATCGGACGAAGGTGTTCGCACTGATCCAGATAAGATAAGAGCTGTTCAAGAATGGCCGACCCCAAAGAACAAGACCGATGTAAGAGCGTTCTTGGGACTATGCGCCTATTACCGTCGGTTTGTGAAGAACTTCTCAGAGATAGCCAAGCCATTACACCGTCTCACGGAGGACAAGAGAATCTTCAGTTGGGATTCCGATTGCGAAGATGCGTTTGTTCGCTTAAAGGAACGTCTGTGCTCGGCTTCGATTCTTGGCTATCCCAGAAGGGAAGGGAGATTCATAGTGGACACGGACGCTAGCAATACTGGCATCGGAGGAGTATTATCCCAAGACCAGGACGGCCAGCAGGTGGTCATTGCGTACTTTAGCAAGACCCTTTCGAAACCGGAAAGAAATTATTGTGTGACTCGGCGAGAATTACTGGCTGTGGTGAAGACCCTTCAGCACTTCAACAAGTATTTGTTGGGACGCGAGTTCACAATAAGGACGGACCACGCTGCTCTGAGGTGGCTTCTGCAATTCAAGAACCCGGAAGGCCAGGTCGCGAGGTGGATCGAACAGCTTCAAGAGTTCAACTTCGTAATAGAGCATCGCAACGGAAGAGCTCATTCGAATGCCGACGCCCTGTCACGACGCCCATGCTCCGAAGAATGTAGACATTGCATCAAGCATGAGGCTAAAGAAGAGATCAGGGTGATAAGGATGCAGGACCTAGACGAGTCTTGGGGAACGGAGCAAGTAAGCCAAGCTCAGAAGGAAGACAAAGACCTCAGCCTGATCATGGAATGGAAAGCCAAAGGACAGAGGCCCCTGTGGAGTGAAGTGTCAGCATCAAGCGCGACGACTAAGGCATACTGGGCTCAGTGGGACAGCCTTATATTGGAGAATGGCGTGCTTTACCGGAGCTGGGAATCACTCAACGGAAAGGAAAAAACCCTGCAAATGGTTATTCCCAGGAGTAAAGTGGCTGATTTGCAGAAGCTCGTACACGATGGCACTTCTGGTGGGCACCTCGGCATCAAGAAGACCCTCGTAAAGATACGAGAACGCTTTTATTGGGTGCGGTGTCGAGAGGACGTTGAAGATTGGTGCAGAAAATGTACAGTGTGCGCTTCAGTGAAAGGGCCCCGCACTAGATCCAAAGGGAAACTACAGCTGTACAACGTCGGAGCCCCTTGGGAAAGAATCGCCATAGACGTTGCTGGGCCATTCCCTCAGACGGAAGACGGGAATAGATTCATCATAGTGGTTCAAGACTACTTCAGTAAATGGCCGGAAGCGTTTGCAACTCCGAACCAAGAGGCGAAGACCGTGGCCAAGAAACTTGTCCAGGAGGTAGTATGCCGCTTTGGTGTACCATTGGAGTTACACAGCGACCAAGGCAGGAACTTCGAGTCAACGTTATTCCAGGAGATGTGTGATCTTTTGGGAATAAATAAGACACGTACCACACCGGCGCATCCTCAATCTGACGGCATGGTGGAGAGATTCAACCAAACGTTGGAAAATCACTTGGCCAAGGTCGTCGAGGAACATCAGCGAGACTGGGATCGGTACATTCCTCTGTTCCTGATGTCATATCGGTCTGCCATACACGAGTCCACGGGATTTACACCCGCTAAAGTAAACTTCGGAAGATAAATGCGTCTGCCGTTGGATTTGCTTACCGGAACACCGCCAGATGCCCCGAAACCAACCGTTGAATACATCGCGGACTTACGGAAACAATTGGACGAGACACATGACCTTGTAAGGGAGCAATGTTTGAAGACCAGCGAAAAGATGAAAACCCGGTACGATCGCGATGCTCGGAAACATGGTTTCAAGGAGGGAGATTCTGTATGGTTGCACAATCCACTGCGGAAGAAAGGGAAGTCTCCGAAGCTACAAGCACGATGGGAAGGCCCCTACACAGTTGTCACGAGGATTAACGACGTGACTTACCGAATCAGACAGGGGGACAGAAGAAAGCCGAAGATCGTGCACGTGGACCGATTGGCACCATTTCATGGATCGAATAATGCTCGGGACGAGCATGACTAAGAGGGGGGCAATGTGACAACCCTAGCGCAGCTACTTCGGAAACAATAAACAATAGGGGCCATAAACATGTCGAGTCAACAATAGAATAATAGCGCGCTTGCCCGTCTCACAAGTACGCACGACGCTTCGACCATTACGGCAATAGTCATACGGGCGAAAGTCGGTTGCAAGGAACGTTCTCGAATCTTGTTCGAAGCGGGTCCGGACTTAACAGGAATGTTCTGGATTGCCATGAATGGTGCGTGAGTGGTATAAAAAGGGGCAATCGGTCAAGTGCGGACATTCTAGTTTCGGAAGCGAAACCAGGAAGATACCAGCGATACCTACGAGCGATACCAGTGAGAAGTGAAGTGATTTCTACGAGCGATATAGTGTTCGACGAGTGTGTTTACTAGTACCTACGTGCAGAGTGTTTTAGTGTGTACTGTGTACATCGTGTAATTTGTGTATCTACGAGTACAATAAAGTCTTTGTGGTACATTTTGGCATTTTCTCGAACCCATTACTCCTGACACGTAACAATATGATAGTTTGGTACATTGCCGTAAGGATTTGATTAATGCTCAAAAGTTGGCTTATTTGATGGCGTCCTTGACGGGCGAAGCCAAGGGGCTACTGCAACATTTAGAACTTATAGATTCGAATTATGAGATTGCTCGGGACTTGCTCAGGCGTAGATATCAAAATGTTCTGCACTTAGCGGACAATCATGTGACTGCCATTTTGGGCTTACCTAAGGTCCTTGGAGCTCAAGCTTTCCGCACGAGGCTTCTTAACCCACTTTTAATTGCCATTAATGGTTTAAAGGGCTTAGACTTACCAGTTGCAAGTTGGTCTTTTTTATTATTACACTAGCTGTTGCCCGCGGCTCCGCCCGCGTGGAATTCAGTGTGTCACAAAGTTATTCCTGCGTTAATCCCGACCCCACACATATTAAGACACACTCCACACATATTAAGACACACTCCACACATCTTAAGAACAGTTGATTTTTTACTACGTTTTAGTCATACCGTACATCATACCGTACAAAAATCCGTTATGTAGATCTTGAGAAAATCGATAAAAAGACTTTAAGATATAAACGTCGGGGTTTTTTCATTCCAAACTATTATATTTTTAAACTACATTGGTAGTTTTTCATTCGGGTGCCAAAACATAAAGACCAGCTAAAGCGATGCTGACCCTCGAAAAAGCAACATAAAGTTGTTCATGAGAAAAAAAGCCGGTTCGATTCCCGATATATTATGTATAGATATCCCGATATATAGATATTAATGAGCCCGCGACTTCATTCGCTCATGGAAGCTTTTCCCGCGTAAATCTCGATCCCGCGGGAAGTCCGGAACAAAAAGTAGCTTATATAATGCTCCATAACCTCCTCTACCTCCCACTGAAAGTCCCATAAACATCTGAACCCACGACCTCATTCCCGGGTATGAGTTTTTACCGCGTGAATCCTAATCCCGCGGGAATTCAGGGATAAACAGTACCCTATATGTTGCTTCAAAACTTCCTCAATCTCCTAGTAAAGGTCGCATAAAAATTTAAGCCCGCAACTACGCGCAGGAGTTTATTCCACGTAACTCCAGATCCCGCGGGATTTCCGGGAAGACAGACTTGTTAGTTTTATATTTAGAAGCTATTTATACCCCATACGCGAAGAAGGTTTTCCCGCGTAAATTCCGATCCCGCGGGATTTCTGGGATAAAAAATATCCTATATGTTAATCTAAGTTGCCCTCTATGTGTGTGCCAAATTTCATGAAAATCGGTTCAGTACCCCATACGCGAAGAAGGTTTTCCCGCGTAAATTCCGATCCCGCGGGATTTCTGGGATAAAAAATATCCTATATGTTAATCTAAGTTGCCTTCTATGTGTGTGCCAAATTTCATGAAAATCGGTTCAGTAGTTTTTGCGTGAAGAAGGTTTTCCCGCGTAAATTCCGATCCCGCGGGATTTCTGGGATAAAAAATATCCTATATGTTAATCTAAGTTGCCCTCTATGTGTGTGCCAAATTTCATGAAAATCGGTTCAGTAGTTTTTGCGTGAAGGAGTAACAAACAAACAAACAAACAAATACACAAACTTTCACATTTATAATATTAATAGGATTTGATATTAGGTAAATTACCACATGATCTCAGAAACCGGTTTGAGCTGGAATACTGTGGGGACTCCGCCACTCATCTTCCTAAGTTTGATGAATTGATTTTATTTTTAGAGGACGAGTGTCGTCGTGCGGAGAATGTTCCTTTGCCAGGCCCTTCTGTCGTACATTCTCGACCGAGGCCTACAGGTGAATATCGCCAACTGGTTAAGCCGCGCGAGGTGCCTCGCATGTATACTGCAGCGGTAGTGCAGGATAGGGATTCTCGCTGTATGTATTGTAGGGATTCAGGACATGGTGTTTCGGGTTGTTAAAAATTTAAAATTCTTCGTTGGCAGGCGCGGCGTGGTATTGCACGCCAGCGCAATTGGTGCTATAATTGTTTAGACAACCACCTTGTTAATCAATGTCAGTCAGCGCGACCCTGCGCGCAGTGTAGAGGTAATCATCATCTTCTTCTTTGTGGTAACCGCAACGGATCGCCTCAGCCGGAGGTTCCGGCTCGTATATCATCACCACCTTTTGAACGAGGGGCAAGGGTGTCTGATGAGCCCTGGACCAGGGGTGTTCAGTGTAGTCCAAGGACCGGCAATCGTTTTAGTCATCGACTTAATAATATTCGTGGCTCTCCACCTCGCACGGGCGGGGGTTCTCACAGTCCCCGGAGGGAGACTCGTGCTGTGATGGATCGGGAGCATTGGATGGATTTGCTTTCGCAGCTTCGCTCCTCAGGGTATCCTCGGTTGGACCAGAGCCACGGACGCTCTCAGCGACGTGTGACGGAGGAGACTGGAAACACTCTTCCGCCACCTAATCCAGATAATCAAGATTGTTGACTCCCCCCTCCTTCTTCTTCCGTTTCTCCCCCTTCTCCTCTTACTATTTTGTTACCCACCGCTCAGGTTCGCGTTGGTTCCTCAAGGAGTGAATCGGTAACCGCGCGCGCGATTTTGGATTCGGGTTCACAGGGGTGTATTGTATCGACACGGTTGATGGAGAAGCTAAGGCTACAGGTTAATCCAGGCGTAGAATTTATTCGGGGGATAGGTGGAGTTAAAGTGTCTGGGTTAGTGGGACAGGTTTCAATTTATTTCTCTCCAATGCATGTGCCTCGTCCGCGGATCGTGACGACAAAGATCGTGTTGGATAACATTTTAGGATGGCATCCTGTAGTTTCCTTACCTCCAGGTGTAGTGGGTTTGACCTCGGGACTCACGCTTGCTGATCCGGATTTCCACATTCCAGGCTCGGTTGATCGCTACTCGGTGCAGACGTCCTCGGATTATTACGGGTGGAAAACAGCAAACTTCTCCAAGCAGGTGGTCTGTCTGCTATCTCCACTGACCTTGGTGACGTTATTATGGGGCCAGTGTTTCCGGTGTGTCCCCCACAGAGCGACAATAGTTTACAGGTAGGTCTAACCCTCGCTGACGCGGTTCAGCGATTTTGGGAAGTAGAGGAGCCTCCTTCTGCGCTTCGTGTCAGCCCTGAGCATCGGGAATGCGAAGAATTCTTCCAGAATAATACTGAAAGGCTCAGTTCAGGTCGGTTTGTCACGAGGTTACCTTTCTTACCGTCTCGTTTGCCGCTTGGTCAGTCCAGGATGCTGGCTGAGAAGAGACTAGCTTCCATGGAGCGACGTATGAAACGGGATGTGGAGTTTAAACATAACTATATAAATTTTATGCGTGAGTACCTGGAGTTAGGTCATATGTCTATTTCTAAATTTAATTGGCGTTCACAGGAACATTATTTTATACCCCATCACGCTGTGTTTAAGGCGGGGAAGATTAGAGTCGTTTTTGATGGTTCCGCACCTACCTCTAATGGAGTGACCTTGAACCAGTGTTTACATGCAGTTCCTAAGCTACATCGTGATATCCTATTAATATTATAAATGTGAAAGTTTGTGTATTTGTTTGTTTGTTTGTTTGTTACTCCTTCACGCAAAAACTACTGAACCGATTTTCATGAAATTTGGCACACACATAGAGGGCAACTTAGATTAACATATAGGATATTTTTTATCCCAGAAATCCCGCGGGATCGGAATTTACGCGGGAAAACCTTCTTCACGTATGGGGTATAAATAGCTTTGTTACTCCTTCACGCAAAAACTACTGAACCGATTTTCATGAAATTTGGCACACACATAGAGGGCAACTTAGATTAACATATAGGATATTTTTTATCCCAGAAATCCCGCGGGATCGGAATTTACGCGGGAAAACCTTCTTCACGTATGGGGTATAAATAGCTTCTAAACAAACATTAATATAAAACTAACAAACATTAATATAAAACTAACAAGTCTGTCTTCCCGGAAATCCCGCGGGATCTGGAGTTACGCGGAATAAACTCCTGCGCGTACGAAGTAGCGGGCACACGCATAGAGGGCAACTTAGATTAACATATAGGATATTTTTTATCCCAGAAATCCCGCGGGATCGGAATTTACGCGGGAAAACCTTCTTCGCGTATGGGGTATAAATAGCTTCTAAACAAACATTAATATAAAACTAACAAGTCTGTCTTCCTGGAAATCCCGCGGGATCTGGAGTTACGCGGAATAAACTCCTGCGCGTACGAAGTAGCGGGCACACACATAGTATTATAAATGCGAAAGTCTGTCTGTGACGTTTTCACGACTAAACCACCAGTCCGATTTGGATGAAATTCGGAATGAAAATATTTGAAGACCCAGAGTCACACATAGGCTAATTTTTTTTTTTAAATCAACCCCTAAAGGCTTGAAATAGGGGATGAAAGTTTGTATGAAAACAACGATTTTGATGAATTTTCCCAGGAAGATAGTTGATGACGTACTTTCTCCCCCACTTCCCCGGTTCGCGATATAAACGAATTCCACGCGGGCGAAGCCGCGGGCAAAAGCTAGTTTCAGATATATTAACTAGCTTCCGCCGACATCAGGTCGTTTTTGTTGCGGATATAAAGATGATGTTTCGTCAGACTCTTATTCATCCGGATGATCGCCGTTATCAGCTCATACTGTGGCGTGAGGATCCCTCTAGCCCAGTTACGGTTTATGAGCTGAATACGAACACTTATGGTCTCAAGTCAAGTCCATTCATTGCTATAAGGTCTCTGTTAGAACTTGCTGATCGGGAGAGATTAAATTTCCCTGGGGCGGCTGCTATTTTGTCTAGTGATGTTTATGTAGATGACGTATGTACGGGTGCAGCTACTGTAAGAGAAGCGAAAGTTTTACGAGATGAGTTGATCGGTATCTTGAGGACTGGGGGCTATGAATTGAGAAAATGGGTATCAAACTCGCGGGAGTTGCTTGATGATTTACCCGAAGAGCACCAGCAAGCACCTCATCTTTTTGAAAATGTGGAGAATCCTAACGCAGTCGCTGTTCTTGGAGTACAATATTTACCGGTCCCAGATGTCTTTACGTTTCATGTGCAGGATTTAGATGTCTGTAAGGTTTGGACCAAGCGAGTGGTATTGTCGACTGTAGCTCGGATATTTGATCCCAACGGCTGGTTGACGCCGATTGTGTTTTGGGCTAAGTGTTTTCTTCAAAAACTTTGGTTACAGGAATTAACTTGGGATACCCCTCTAGTCGGCGAGTTGTTGTCAGCGTGGTCGCGATTTATTACTTGTCTTCCAGACATTCAATTGGTTAAAATAGATCGCGCGATCCTGGCGCCGGGTAAATATCGTGCAAGTCTCCATGGATTCTGTGATGCGTCGGAACGGGGCTATGCAGCTGCTGTCTATATTCACGTAATCGATCGGCATGGAAATAGAGGCGTTAAGTTGATTCTGGCTAAGAGCAAGGTCGCCCCGATCCGGTCACGTCTCACCATCCCAAAATTGGAGCTCTCCGGGGCAGCTCTTTTGACTAGACTTCTCAATCATTTGGTTTCTACTTTGGGGCAGGTTGTAGAAATTGAGAAGGTATTTGCATGGACCGATAGTCAGATTGTTCTCAGTTGGTTAAGAGCATCAGTCCATGCCTTAGAAGTATTTGTGGCTAATCGGGTTTCACAAATTCAGAATTCAGTTGCGGTTATTAATTGGAACCATGTGCCTGGAGACTTGAATCCCGCAGATTGCGCGTCCCGAGGTTGTGAGCCTTCAGCTTTGTTGAATCATCCTCTGTGGTGGGGTCCAGCTTGGCTTGGTGAACCTGAGAGTTCCTGGCCCCACACTGTTACGGAACCTGTAGAACCCCTTCCAGGTTTACGCGTTTTAACTGTTCAGAAGGAACATCCAGTTCAGGTCTTGCAACTCTTGCTAAACCGGTTTAGCTGTCTTGATAAATTATTAGGGGTAACAGGATGGATGAAAAGTTTTCTTCACAATGTGAGGTATAAGTCCGATAGACGGACTTCTTCGGTTCTTGATCCGGTCGAGCGACAAGAAGCCTTGTTTTTCTGGGTTCGCTTGGTTCAACATGAGCATTTCGAGTCCGTTATTTCTAGTTTGCGGAACGGGCGCGTCAAGTTGAAGGGTGCTATTGCACGACTAAACCCCTTCGTTGATGACAAGGGCTTGATTCGAGTAGGAGGCAGATTGCGTAATGCGGATTTGCCTTATGAGGCACGCCATCCCCTCCTCTTGCCAAAAAATAGCCCCCTTGTCACTCTTCTGATAACTTATCGTCACATAAGAAATGCTCATGCAGGACTAAATACGCTCCTAGCCATCCTACAACGGGAATTTTGGATATTGTCGGCTAGAAGAGCAATTAAGAAGGTTCTGTTTCATTGTATTCCTTGCTACCGGTTAAAGGCTAATCTAACGCAACCTCAAATGGGAGATTTACCTCCAGATAGGGTAAGGGTTTCAAGGCCCTTCGCTGGAGTTGGAACGGACTTTGCCGGCCCGTCTATGGTCAAGGCACATACGGGGCGCAATGCCAAAATTTCTATGGCCTACCTGTGCGTTTTTGTTTGCCTTTCTACCAAGGCCGTACATTTGGAGGTAGTGTCGAGTCTTAGTACGGAAGCCTTTATAGCTTGTCTGTCCCGGTTCGTCAGTCGTCGTGGGTTACCTTCTTTGATTAGGTCCGACTGTGGAACGAATTTTAAGGGTAGTGACAGATATCTTTCAGAGATATACAAGTTCTTATCAGATAATCAAAATTCTATAGGTTCAACGATGTCTAAGCAGGGTATTCAATGGAAGTTTGATCCTCCTGCTTATCCTTCTTAGGGTGGTATTTTCGAAGCGGTTGTTAAGGTTGGTCATTGGTGAAATGGTTCTCACATTCGAAGAATTAGCGACAGTTTTTTGCAAAATTGAAGCGGTCCTCAATTCGCGACCTCTATGTTCGATGTCTTCGGACCCAAATGACTTGGATGTACTGACACCAGGTCATTTTTTGGTTGGTGGTCCTCTTACAGCTCTTCCGGAGTATCCTTTTGAAGACACTCCAGTGTATCGGTTCACGCGATTTGAACTGCTACAGCAGCTATCTCAAAGCTTTTGGCGTAGGTTTAGCCTTGAGTACCTGCATTTGTTGCAGCAGCGCGTTCGGTGGTCGGATAAGACGGATCCTCCTAAGGTTGGAGATCTTGTTCTGGTTAAGGAAATGAATATGCCGCCACTGTCATGGAGACGGGGTCGAATCCTGCAGTTATTCACAGGAGCGGACGGTGTCCCACGAGTTGCGGAAGTTCTTGTGAATAATTCAGTGTTGAAGCGAGCAGTGGCAACTCTTTCCCGGTTACCAGTAGATTAGTCGCCTTTGAGGTGCCTGGTACGCCGATTTAGGTTCAGCCAGGTTTCGCCTGGCTGGGGCGGGGGATTGTTCGGAATAGATTCCTTGTTTCTAAATTCAAATAAACCGCGATATTCGCATACGGTGTTCGGAAGAGTAAATTCTTGCATACTCTGTGATCGCGCGTATTCTATTTGAAATATGAGCCAATAGGATGCGTGCGCGCTAGCCAATAGTGTGAGTCGAGATTTCGCATGGCGTCGGCGCGTGAACTAGCGAACGGGATTATTGCCGCAGTCTCGATTCCTGTGTAAAAACTTTCTTACGGTCTACTAAAGTAGTGGAAAGTGCAATATTGTGTACGTGGTGACGAGTTGGGTATAGTTGGCTGCAGCGACAATCCAGGGGCTGCCACCCAAAGTGTGCGTGACGCCGGAGTTCACGAGACGGACACACGTATCACCCTCCTTTTTCCATTAGTATTTCATTATTTTCCCTTAGAGTAGTATTTGGTAATTCATATTGGTCTACTCCCTTGGGTCCCCATTCCCTTGACTGGTACGTACTGACTAGTGACTTCCTTCAGCATACTAAAGCTGGAGCGATCAGGTAAGTCGTCGGCCATTATAATTTTCGTATTCGATATCAACCAAAGACGTACCCCGTTGTTGTTGTTTGTGTCGCGGGGCCCACCGATTCATGTTGTACGATACAGTGATCATCAACGAAAACACAAATCGTCCAACAATATACCCACATAAAAAATAATAATCAGTAGGTAGTTATGTAAAACACAAATGGGTTGTTATTCAGGCACAGATGGCAAAGCGGGATAGGCAATTGCTAGGGTACCTATCCACACTTCTGATTTAGCAAGTCAAATACAAAAGACTAGTTAGGTTCTTGGTCAAAGGAACGGAGATGTTTTTACACGCTTTATATTAGCTTCACTTGTATGTTTGTATGTTTGTATATTTGTATGTTTGTTTGTAACCGACTTCTTTGGGCGCGATTTTGACCCACTTTAAACGGCCAGATTTCGTTCAAACTTTGTAAATTTATCGAGTTCCGATGACATTACATTAATTTGATAAAATTATTCCAATTTTCAATTTGCAAAATAAGATTTTTATTTTTTTTACTCTCACACTACTGCCATCTACCAAATGGGTAGATGGCAGTAGTGTGAGACTACTACTGATGCTACTGCCATCTACTGCCATATTTACGGGCAACTAGCTGTAACTCCGTATTCAGTTTGACTGCGTACATACGTTTTACTAGATGGCGTTGTTCTTCTGTTTATTTGAATTCTAAGTTATCACGGAAGTAATAGTCGATAGATCGATAGAGACCAAATAATAGTTTAAAATTATAAAAACAAGCTATTATGAATAAACCAAACTAAAAAGTAGAAAATAAATAATAGTTTAAAAAAACTAAAAAACACGCTTTTTATAAAAAACCGAACTAAAAAAAAGAAAATAAGTTTTAATAAATTTAAATTAAGAATAGTGTTGAAAATTTCAATAAATATGAATTAATAATAGTGTAAATAAAAAAATATTTTATTTAAAAAGAGCGTGGGGTGCTTTTTAAGATATTATCACAATAACACCATGCACCCCACGCTTTTTTTAAATAAAATATTTTTTTATTATTTACACTATTATTAATTCATATTTATTGAAATTTTCAACACTATTCTTAATTTAAATTTATTAAAACTTATTTTCTTTTTTTTAGTTCGGTTTTTTATAAAAAGCGTGTTTTTTAGTTTTTTTATTTTTGACACGCCCTCCATGTCTACCAAAGTACTTGCTGGCATGCGACGGGGACTTCTTGTGATCCAAGGAACAAAGAAACGAACAGGTACGTCATGTTCATTTTGTCTTAATCGAAGGAAGTGGTGTCTTTCTTAAAGGTTACAAAACCTTATGACAGTTCTTAAATATTGAATGTTTTGGTTAGTGGTTGCTGACCCGTTTGTGACGTCTACAGTGATGTTTCCGGTAATCATGACGTGCATGTCATGTCAGATGTCAGTGTCATGGCGCTAGTGGGTGCCACGTGCTAACTCGGTTCTGACGGCAGTTCGTACTGAGACCGCGAGGCAGTAGGTCGTCACACGTCTCTGACGGAAACCGACTAAGTGTGATATCGAAGACACCACACATGGCGACGAGCCCCAATTCGTGGTGTAATATATTGGAACACGTAAACATCAAAAGGAAAAGGGGAGGTAGACGAACCCACTCGAACGACAAGGTACCTTTAAAACTAAATTTAAACCACGTAAGTAGCCACCTTTAACTATTTTACTTCAACTATTTGGAAAAATGCAAGTAGATAGTTTGCAGTGGAAATGCCATCAAATATTCTCTCATTCTTCACAAATGTTGTTGTATAATAACGTGCTGCTGTGCCAAGAATAAAATTAAGAAGCAATAAAAGTGTACACAATCGGTGCTTACAAGGTCTTTCTGGCAATTAGAGTCTGCTAATTGGTTAACTCCAGAGTTTTGATTAAAACTTAGAATCACAATAACATAATTACCCTTTATTAGGTATCTACCGGGGAACGGGGTGCGACGGAACAACCAAACTACCGGATAGCTCGATGCGCACACAACGTTGCCAACTTAAATACCTAACAATCCCTCCCCTTTTAGCTGTGACAAAATTCACTTATGTCCTAACAGTATACAATAAAAGAACTACTATAAACTAACATATTTTAAAACTAAGTACACAATACCATATGCCCAGTAAGTGATACATTAAGACGGATCGTCAACCGAGACTTCAAATGGTGGCGGTGTTATCTCGCGCCGCCTGGGGTCGGCGGGCCTCGCCGGCGGGGTCGCGAAGGAGAGTTCCCCCTCACTGTCCTCCTCCTCCCCGCGGCCGGCGCGCGGCGACAGCTCGCCCGCTGGCGGCTCGCTCTGGCCCGCGAGCCCGCCGGCGGCAGCGCCGTGTTCGCTGCCGTCGTCGACCACGTCGCGACGCGGAAAATCAGGAACCGCATCATCAAATCGGCATTCTCCCTCTAAGCGGTGACCCTCTGTTTGAATCCTTGGTCTTATCTGATCTATGTGTCTCTGAACTTCCATATTCATACTCGGAACGTATACCGAGTAAAGTACACGACCTATCTTTTTTTTTATTGTTCCCTCTAACCATTTGTACTTCTTGTTTGAAACGTTTTTAATAACCCATACAGCATCATTAGTTTTAAAATGTGTTCTTTCCCTCCCACGGTGATATCTAGCCTGCGAGCACTGATTCCGTTCCACGGTACATGAGAGGTCCGTTGATGGAGGAGACGACGATGACGGTTTCAACAAGTCTAATCTGGAGCGGAGCGGCCTACCATATACGATCTCCGCAGGTGACTGTCCTGTTGTGCTGTTTTTGGAATTCCTGAAGTCGAATAAAAATTTCGCTATTTGTTCGTGTAAAAGACTTTTATTTTTATTATCTAATATAATCGCTTTAAGGCCATTCTTAACTACTTTTACCATGCTTTCCGCTTGGCCATTACTAGCCGGGTGGTAAGCAGGGGAAAATATATGGTTTATACCGTTTATTTTGCAAAAGTTTTGAAATTCGCCAGAAGTGAACGAAGTACCGTTGTCACTCACTAACGTATTAGGGACCCCCACCCTGGACATGAAGTCACACAACTTTCCGATCACTGCCTTGGATCCGTAAGACGCTGCCATCGGGTAACACTCCACCCACTTACTGAAAGCGTCTACTATAATTAAAAACATCTGGTTATTGAGTGGTCCCAAAAAATCAACGTGTACTCTATAAAAGGCATGCGGTGGGTGTGGCCACGGCGCGAGCGGCGCGCGCGGCGGGGCCGGCCGTAGCGACGCGCACACAGTGCAGCGCGCGGCCAGCCGCTCGAGCGCCGCGTCAATGCCGGGGAACCAAATGGTTTTCCGCGCTTCTGCTTTCATTTTAACGATCCCGAAGTGGGAGCTATGAAGTTCATTACAAACGGTTTCCCTTAAACTCTCAGGAAGTACTACTTTATGACCACGCATTAGGAGACCACTTTCGAGCGCCAACTGCACGCGGCAACTGTGGTAGGGCTTTAATTTGTCTTCCGCCACCTTCCTTGGCCACCCGTTTACTACATATTCTTTGACCTTGGCCAGCAGCGGGTCGCGGTCGGTCTCATAGCGGATTCGCTGTGACGTCACAGGCAAGTCGCCCTGCAACACGAAATGAACGTACGCCGCCCGCACGTCATCGAACTCCTCGAGCCCCTCCGCCCCGCGCCCCCCCGCCTCGACTACCTCGGTCGTAGGTAACGATGCACGAGACAAAAAATCTGCGGTGTTGTCTTTGCTACGTATATATTCAATTATATAATTATAAGCTGACAAGAATATTGCGTAACGTTGGAGTCTATTCGCAGATACTTCAGGTATACCACGGTGGGGACCGAAGATAGTCAGCAGCGGCTTGTGGTCGGTACGTAATACGAAGGGCGCTGACCGTCCATAAAGATACTGATGGAAGCGCCTCACCCCGAACACGATAGCCGTAGCTTCCCGCTGTATCTGTGCATATCTCTTCTCGGCGGGCGAAAGAACTCGCGAAGCGTAAGAAACCGGTCTTTCGCGCCCATCCTTACCTACTTGTGATAATATGGCAGCTAACCCTGTCGGTGACGCAACCACCGTCAATATCAATTTCGATTCCGAGTCGAAATGGGTTAACACCTCATTAGAAGCCATTATTGTTTTTATATTTACAAATGCATCTTCGTGTTCTTTAGTCCATTCCCATTTTACATTTTTATGCAGTAGGTGGTACAATGGACTTAATATGGATGATGCATTCGGTATAAAATTACGGTAATAATTTGTTAAACCAAGGAACGACTGTAATTGTGAAACGTTTTGCGGTGTGGGCGCACATAACACAGCTTTGACTTTATCAGGCGATTTTCTGATGCCGTGCTTATCGATTATGTGTCCCAAATAACATATTTCTTCCTTGAAAAATTCGCACTTATTTAATTGTACGGTTAAACCAGCGTCTTTTAACCGCTGCAGTACAGCTGTCAAGCGCTGCTTATGCTGGTCTTTATTTCTGCCCGTAACTAGAACGTCGTCTAAGAAAAACACTACCCCTTCGAGGCCAGCCAACACGCACTCCATTGCTCGTTGGAAAATAGCGGGAGCTGACGATAAACCGAAAACTAACCTACGGAACCTTAGCAAACCTCGGTGTGTATTTATTGTAGTGAGCGCTTGGGAAGCTTCGCTTAGTGGGAATTGATTGTATGCCATTGAAAGATCTATTTTACTAAATTGAATTCCACCGTTTAACTTTGAAAACAATTCGTTTACCGTTGGCAAAGGATACTTGTCTACGATCAGTTGCTTATTGATTGTTACCGAGTAGTCGGCGCAAAGTCTCAAACCGCCGTCCTTTTTCAGTACCGGCACCACGGGTAATGCGTAATCGGAATGTTCTATGGGACTGAGGACCTATCTAGCTCTTTATCGATTTTGTCCCGTAATGCAAATGGTACGCTCCTGGCTTTGTAAAAGATTGGTTTAGAATCGGGTTTTAAGCGAAGCTCAACCACATATTTATTAAATGTGCCTAACTTCCCTGAAAACACACTAGGAAACTCGGAAATTAATTTGTTTATTATGGACCTATCTTCCGAATACACCGCGTTTACCAAAGGTGCCAGTTGCAAGTTAAAGAGGTAAATAAAATCCCTACCTAACAAAGATATATTGTTATTAATTACTACGAAAAATTCCATTGAGTGTGTTTGTCCACCATAAGAAACGGTGGTCTTTATCACACCAATAGTTTCAATAATGTCTCTAGTGTAACTAAACAACCGCTTATTCGTGGGTGACAACGGTAATTTGCTCAAGTGTTGATCGTAAGTTTGTTTACAAATGAGGCTAACTGCAGAACCGCTGTCGACTTGGAACTTCAAAAACGCGCCCCCGACACAAACGCGTTCCGTCATCGGCCTGCCATTGTCGCAACGTATATTAAAAACACACTCACCGTCGTCTCCCTCATTACCGTCCTCCACCAGGTTTACGGTGCCCTCGGTACCCGGACACATCCTACGAAGATGACCTTTACGATTGCACTTTTTACACTTGTACCCTTTGAACCGACACTGATTTGTCTTATGGTTGGTATAACCACACACACTACACTTTATTTTGGCCACCGCGAACACGTCTCCCGCGCCGACGGCGGCGGCCGTGGCGTAGCCGTCGGGCGACGGGCCTGCGCCCGCGGCCGCTCGGCGCGCGCTGCGCACGCTTTCCGCTATGTCCACCGCCTTCGCCAACGTTAAATCCCGCTGATCCTGCGCGAAAAGTTTGTCCCTTTCGTGTCCCGGTGACATGCCCATGATAAATTTGTCAACCAGGGCCTCTTCAAGACACTTAAAGCCACAGTGTCCCGCCAATCCTCTGATTCTTGCCGCCCCCATTCGGTGGGGCTCTCGCCCGGCCGTTGTACCGCAGAGTAAAATGTCGCTTTCTCAGCGAAACCAAACCTTTTCGGGGTACAATGATCATCTAGAAGCTTTAGTATTTGATCGTACTCAACTTCTTCTATCTTCTTGGGTAGCGCTAAATCATTAGCCAACTTAAAAGTTGACTCGCTGAGTGCACTCAAAATTATTGCCCGCCGTTTGACCTTGTTTTTGTCCGTTAAGTCAGTTATTTCGTTTGCGATAAACCACTGCGACAATCGCGATTTAAAACTTGACCAATCATTAGTTAAATGATCGAATGTGGACAAAATTCCCCAAGTCGTTCCCGTAGACATTTTTAAAACTAAGGTAAGTCCCGACGTCGCCACTTATTAGGTATCTACCGGGGAACGGGGTGCGACGGAACAACCAAACTACCGGATAGCTCGATGCGCACACAACGTTGCCAACTTAAATACCTAACACCCTTCAAATATATATCTATTTAATGACAGTTTTGGTAAATTTAGGATAAAATTGCTGTATGGAAAATAATATTAAGTTTTTATTGTTTATATAGTCAAAATTGCTGTATGGTAAATAATATTAAGTTCTTATTATTGTTTAGATTGTCACCCATTGTGCCTTATTATAAGTTATACTTTTTGCATGTGGTGTTTGCCTGTAATAGGTTGTACACGAAGTTATAAGAACCTTGCATAATTTTGATGTGTATGTTATCGTGTAACAATTGTTGGCAGACCTAATAAATAAATAAATATAATTATAAAATTATGTTTTGGGTATAAAGGACAAACCCAATTCTCATACAAACTCAGGCCCGACGTTACAGAACTGAAAATTTGCCATAATTTACAACATAATATTAATTTTATGTTGCCCAATTTTCACAACAATCTGCAATGGCCATTAAAAGTAATCTTATCATAAACTTCGAGATTTTTAGGTTATACTTGTCGCAAACTAGGTACTTGGAGTGTCACTGGTTACGTGTTTAATGAAGAAAATATCATTAAATAATTATGGTACTGTCCACTTGGATAATTATCTTCATTGTACATAAATTTAGTATAATATACTTTTTACGAACGGGTATTTACACCCGTACTTACTACGTGCATAACACTTAATATCATTAGGTGTCTATTAATTTATTGCGATGGATTAGATACATAAACCTATTGCACACATAGCGAGTTCACGCATTTGTAGCTAGAATAGTAGTAAAAGGTAGTTAACTTGACGCTGCTATTACTATTATAAAGATGAACTAATTTTATGACCTATCGGAGAATTCAAATAAAAAACCAGTTTTTTTAATGCATTTAATCAGTATCATCATCATAGTTTATTAATATACAGTCTAGAGACTTTGCAGGAGGCACTATACTCTCTTGGTACCTTGCCCAACCAAGGTACCATATAATGCTCATAGTATGAGCACAGCAACCAACAGTCCTTTTTCCTACCACGCAGTTGCAATAATATTGAACAATAGCATCTCTTCCACTTTTTGTACCATCGATTAAAACATATACAAAATATGTTTTTGCACTTATGTGCCTAGACTGTATTCGGCCTCTTAACAATCATGTGGTGTCCGATATTGACAGCTCTTGTAATAGAGAGCTGTCGACCTCTCTGTACACTTATATGTATAATATATCTGCCATTTGCTCTTATATAGTCCCCAAAATATGACCGAGCCTGTTTCAATTGGTATGTACCAAGTGAGATGAGTATAATATATAAATGATCGGTCAAGTATCTGGTCGCTGTTTTAGAGTGTTGCCAACAAGAGTGACAAACAAGAGTGACAAATAAGAGTAAACACTTGAAGCACCAACCTAAAAATAAATAACAAGTGTGAAAATGCTTCTTATTAAAATATATTTTTTTAAACATGCTTGTTCATTTATTAACACAAACACTCATACCCTCACAGTAGTATCTCTGTGTTGCGGGTGGCATGGACATTACAAATTAAATATCACTAACACCCAGGACAAAATAAATATTATTTACCACTATCAACTAGGCTATACCAAATCGGAGATATGGTGATGATAAAATTCAACATCTCATTTGTGATTTAGTAACTTCGCTACACTCATCAATAAATTATTATCAATGAATATAAAGTATAAATGCTTTAAAAGTTAAAACGTTCTTGGTAAAATCGATTCTTTTATAACGTCTGCATTCTTGTACTGAAGTGCATAATTGATGAAATCATATTCTTCTTAGAAGAGAGTGTCCACAGAGAATGCAGATTCGATGGTGCCCCATAGGTGACACCTCTGGTCTACTTTCCTCACTGGCTGGCGACATTCCAGCAAGCTTGGCACACAAAATCATTAGAATGTACCTGAAACAATATTTGGTTCTATTAATATAGATAATGCTAATAAATGGCCAGGGGTATGAAATAGATGTGTGATGATGGCTATCACACTGGCTGCAGCAAGGACGATGAACTTCCCTATCGATGAGTTATTTCACAAAAATAAACTTCAGCAACATCTTTTCACGTAGTTTATTACAGCATATACACATTATTCTCTACACTTTACATTTAATTGTACATTATTACATTTAATTACCAATTATCTTTACAAGTATACATTCGGGCAGAACTTCCCCTTAGAACCGTTACAAAATTAATGACCTGCACTACCTTAGTCCGCCATATTTATATCCTACTCTCAACCCCACTTTACAATTAAATCGGAAGTCAATAACACTTATATAATCTCAAACAATAAATGAATTTATTAATAAATCGTAGGTATAAATTATTATACACAGAATTATTATACACACAATGATATAGTTATTGTAATTAATAATTAATGTTGGGTTATATCGGAGTGCCGGAAGTAGAACTTGTAACACTCGGCCATCCTGCATCTGTCGTGTCTCACGGCGGTCATCATTAGGTCATCATGCTCGCGTCCCGATTTGTCACCGGTCTACGGCGGCTCCTGAAATTGAAACACCGGACGAGTAACTGGTTCTTATAATTACTGCAAATTTAATGGAGATAGAATGAACATCTTTAAATAATAATCGGGCTTTTTTTTGTCAATAAAAGTTAAATAAAATAATATTTATTTTTCTTTGGTAACGTTTGTATTCTCAATTGCATATTTTCTTCCAACACAGAACTTGAATTTTTTTCAGTCTAATGTTAAGTGAAGCCCATCAAAATAGAAATCTGAAAAGTGCATTCAAATCGGAAAAGCAATTCTAGAGGATTAATGTGCACAAACCTACAGACAAATAGACAAAATGGTAAAACATTGTTTTGGGTTCTCTTGATTAAATAAAGACCTCATATTATGAATTTTTAAATTTGTTGCCATGTACAAACACCGATCAGTTAAAGTTTTATTACGTACAGGATAGAAAGTCAATATATTTATTTATTTCATCCCATTGCTATTAATGTAACTTACAAAAATTTGATTTATTTTGACAGCTTTAATTGATTCACACAGCTTTCAATTGAATTCGCACAGATTTTAATATAATTCACATGGCTTTTAATTCCATTCACACAGGTTTAAATTCCATTCACACAGCCTTTAATTCCATTCAAACAGCTTTTAATTCTATTCACACAGCTTTTAATTTCATTTACACAGTTCATTCACACAGCTCTTAATTTCATTTACACAGCATCTAACATTGTTTACAATTTATCCTGTTTTTCTAAAACTTATTATTTCCACGTATGACTTTAAACAGTACATATTACAAATACTGTAAGTATTAGTTAAACCCAGTTAATCTAGTTCGTAATTGTATAAGAATTAAGCACCAGAATAGAGAGCGCGCACTTAGCAACTGAATCCCCTTTGTGTAATTTTTAGTTTATAATCTGGGTCGCACAAAGAATAATAATAATTATTTAGTTCATATTATTTTGATATAAACTCTACCTAAAGGGTTGTATTTCATCAATAAATTTTTCCTTATGCTTGTCCATCACGAATCAGAGTAGCAATCACACACACACATACAGCAATCAGGCATAATTACCAATTTTAAATGAACACCAAAAAATAAAAATGTCTAAATGTGTAAGGTAGAACCAGAGTGGTCCAAGTGACATTTTGGAAAAAAACCCGACTTTGGCAAAAACATGTCCAAAATTCTATATTCTTTTATTCCACTTTGATTAAATTGTCATTCAGAAACATTGTCTAGGAAAAAACGCAACCTCTCACTTTGGACTTAATGGAATTTGGAAAATCTTAGTGTGCCAGACTGGTCCAAGTGACAAATCTGTACTTGGATGATTATGGTTCTAATTTTGTGAAAAGACTATTTGATCAAAGTGCAATGTAAGGGCGCATTCAAGTAGAAAGCTGGTTACCGGCGCTGATCTGCCAGCGCTTATCGGTACTGGTCCGTCGAGATAACCTCTACATAAAGTTTTTGAGTTACTCTTAATAATGTGTATTTAATTTATGATCGTTACCTCATAACTTGTCACTAGATGCTTCGATTTTGATATTTCCTTTTTTTATTCGAAAGCTAGTACCTACTTGACGTGTGGTCATAATTATATAATTTTCAGCGACATCTGACGAGTAGTTTTTGAGTTATCTATACTTCTCGATTTTGAAGTTGGTTATTTTTTGTAAAAAGTTATTGTATTATTTGAAAGCTGGTACTTGTCGGTGGTCCCGTATAAATTTGAATAACAACTGACGAGTAGTTTTTGATTTATCCTTAATGTGTATTTATGTTTGTTATCTCATAGCTTTGTACTGGGTATTCCAATTTTGACGATTCTTATTTTAATTGAAAGCCTGGGCTTGTCGTGTGGTTCCGTTAAATTAAATTTGATTTACATCAAACCAGTAGTTTTTGAGTTACTCTTAATAATGTGTAATTAATTTATGGTCGTTACCTCATATCTTAACACTGGGTGCTTCGACTTTTTAAATTATTTTTTTATTCAAAAGCAAGTAGGTCCTTGACGTGGGGTCTCATATAAATTTCAGTGACGTCTTACAAGTTGTTTTTGAGTTACATACACTTAGCTTTCAAGTAAAAAAAGAATCGTCAAAATCGGAATACCCAGTAGAAAGTTATGAGATAACAAACATAAATACACATTAAGGATAAATCAAAAACCAATCGTCAGTTGTTGTTCAAATTTACACGGGACCACCGACAAGTACCAGCTTTCAAATAATACAATAACTTTTTACAAAAAAATAACCGACTTCAAAATCGAGAAGTATAGATAACTCAAAAACTACTCGTCAGATGTCGCTGAAAATTATATATGACCACACGTCAAGTAGGTACTAGCTTTCGAATAAAAAATGGAATTATCAAAATCGAAGCATCTAGTGACAAATTATGAGGTAACGATCATAAATTAAATACACATTATTAAGAGTAACTCAAAAACTACTGGTCCGATGCCGCTCAAATTCATATGAGACTACAATGATACTTGCATTGAACCACTTGCACTGTACCAGCTTTCAAATAAAAAGAGAATCATAAAAATCTAAACACTCAGTAAAAAGTTATCAGGAAAAAAACATAAGTACACAGTACAAAACATCCTTACACATTATTCAAGTTAATTCGAAACTACTCGTCAGATGTCGCTCAAATTTATATGGGACCATACCACAAGCACCATCTTTCAAGGATATAAAGAATCATCAAAATCGGTTTACCCAACACGAAGTTATGGGGTCACAAACTTACCAACAAAGATAAAAAAAAATAAAAAAAGGATCGGTGAATAAGTTTTTTTTTAACTTTTCTATTTGTTTGTAGGTAGTATGTTTGTGCTTGCTGATCTCAGAAGCGGCTGAACGGTTCGTTATGGAATTTTCACTAGATTCTTTTTTGTTCGAAGGTAAAGTAAAAGTAGTGCTTGTCATAATTATGGTACCTTGTACATTGGAGCGACATCTGGCCGGTGGTTTTTGAGTTATCTTGACTTTGAAGTCGGTTATTTTTTTTGTAAAAAGTTAGTTCTGAATCATATTAATATACTAGCTGTGCCGCTGTGCCCGAGGTTTCGCCCGCGTGAAACTCAGTATGTCACAAAATTCCGGGATAAAGAGTAGCCTCCATGTTGCTCCACAACCTCCTCCATCTCCCAGTGAAAGTCCGCAACTTCATTCGATAACAGTATTTTTTCCCGCATGAATCCCGATGTGGCGGGTATTCCGAATAAAGAGTAGCCTACTTATGTGTTGCTCCACAACCTTCTCTATTCTCCAACGAAAGTCCCATAAAAATCTGAAACCGCGACTTCGTTTGAAAATAATAGTTTTTCCTGCGGGAATCCCAAATTCCAGGATAAAGAGTAGCTAATATGATTCTCCACAACCTCATCTATCTCCAAGTGAAAGTTCCATAAAAATCTGTTCAGCCGTTTCTGAGATTAGCGTGCACAAACATAAGTAGATTACGGACATATAGATAAATTTGTTAGAGTTTTTAATCTTTGTTTGTGCCAGAGTGGTCCATGTGCAAGAATTTTTAAATTTTTTAAATTTTTGTTTGTGCCAGAGTGGTCCGTGTGCATTTTTTTGTGAAAAACCATCAATTTGTTATACTAAATACAAATGATTGTGATTAAACATATCTTATTACTTTAATCTAACTTGTTAGCTGTAATTTCAATAAAGAATTACAAGTTAAAAGTTATTAGTTTCGCTACAATAAGTACAAACGCGTTTCCCTCGTTTTCTCGAAAAGTTAAAATTGTCACTTGGACCACTCTGGTTCTACCTTACCTAAATATACTCTTCTGACATGGACTTATCAAGAGAGCGGTTGTTTCTCGTTAAATAATTCCACGAACTTTTGAGGGTAGATTAACAAAATAAATAACAAAAAAATAATTCGCTTTACACTACAGATTACAAAATAAATATTTGAAGTGTGTTGAAGTGCTTTCTTTTTATTTAAATTATGGTACATATACATAGGTACATGATAAGTATTTTATTCTTGTTGTTACAGACGAAAGTATGTAATGTTTTAATTTTGTTATGTAATATTGTGAGTTGCTTTATGCAATAACACGTAGGTTAAAAACTGGGAGCGACAATTTTAGAGGCAAATTCAAACTTATGCGAACCGACTCCGTTTTCTCATAAATACTAGGACGTCAAAGGGCACAAACATATACAAGGACACAAACATATACAAAATATTTTTAAACATTTTCAAAAAAATATAATTATCTGTGACGTTATATACGATGGCTGTACTATATATGTGAACTAGTAATAATAGTAAATATTAACGTGTGTGTAATAAATGTGAACGTGTGGTTGGTCATGTGATGATTGGTGAAAGATATTTATACTATAATCCTATGGCAAATATAATTATGGAGTTTAATGGTATAACAAGGCGTAAAGGCCTTATCAAATAAAATTATAAAATTGGAGTTGGTTTTTTTTTCTCTTATGATAAGTAATAATTGATTAATAAATGCCCATGAGGAAGTATTTTTTATCCTTGGTGTCTTATAGTAATAATGAAATCGTCAAGAACTGATTATATTATATTTGTTTTTTTTTTTTGTTTTACGTATGTTTAATAAGCATAAATAGCAGCATCTATTTATTCCATATACATGTAATAATTTTATTTATGACTAATGAGTGATGTGTACTGCTGTAGGTAAGGGACATCCTATAAATTAAATTCTAATAATATATGTATTGTTGAAGAACCTTAACAAATGAATAACATAAGAAGGTGAATATAAGTGGAGTAAATAACCAGTACTTAATATCTATTGAAAATAAAGCTAAAATAAATCTTGTTTGTTTTAAATTTTCGTTTCATTGTGTTGTAAATATAATGTTTGAATGAATATAGGAACATAAGCAATTATTTTATTGAAATAATGTTTACAGCATTAACACATAAAGTAACACCTTCAATTGCGTATATAATTACTTACTTTTTATTTATTACAAATTATTATCATTAACATTACAGGTGCTACGTCCTAATGCATTAAGTGTATTTCATATAAATTTCTTAATAAACATAGAATGATTATGACGAAACGAATTGACGTATTTACTTGACAAAATTATTAATTGGTATAATTTAAGAGAATACGTGATGAAAATAATTGTGTTGAATAATTTAACATGCGTTGTAAGTAATATACCAATTAATTGAAAATGTAATGTAAGTAGGTAGGTATATCACAAAATAAATGTATTAGGTGGCTCGAGTTTGCGTATTGTATATTATTGTGAATAACGATACATAAATTAATAAATCAAGAGCATAATTGGATTGAACCCAAAATTTCCTTCAATAAATATGGTGACTGTAATTAAGATCATGAAATATACAGTCTATTAATTTTATTTCGGCACACATAGCACGCTGTTACGTAATTATTTGATTTGAATTACTCATTAAGTATTCATGACCCATGTAACAATAAATAATATGGACTATTTTGTCAAATTCCCTCTTTCATGAGAAAGAGTCAATTAGCCATAGCTATAGCTATGCTATATAGCTATGCTCTGGCTTTCGTCAATAGATACCAAATATTAAATATAAGATACATACGTATAATAAATAGATACGTTAAACATATCACTCTACAACAGTGATGATATTGACCTATAACTTATTTACAATACTCAGCGTATATGTTATTGTAAAGCAAGTCGGTAAATGAGGATTTGGCTGCAGTCAATCCTGAGCGTGTTACCAGATCATGCTTATGTCAAAAATGTATTATGTAGGTATGTTGTCACACCAGAATGTATGTTGAAAGAGGTCCAATCTAATTCGCAAAATCATTATAACAAACAAAAACATTATCGCATGTTCAATAAAAACTTATTGCAACTTACTATTGAGCGCTTGTTTCTTTTAATTCCTTTATACCTACTTAGGTTAATCTATTTCGCATTTTATTTTTATTGGTTTATTTATTACAATTTATTGCACACCATAACAACAAATTGGAATAAAAATATTTCAATTTATATTACTTGTGCAGAAAATGCTATAGCAAAATTGCGATTTCTTCCAGAGTACCTTTGGGAACATGATAAAGGTTTTACTACTATTTCATAATAGCCCTACAACCTGGTTGTGGGGACACACAGCATTTCTTTAGTAACCTCATTGATCTATCATGCAGTTCTACAGCATTTTCATAGTAGCCACACAGATCCACTATGTAAGCACACAGTATTTTCATAGTAGCCATACAAATTTGCCAAGTAGACGCACAGAATTCTCATAGAAGTCACACAGATCTGCCAATAGTCCTACAACCTAACTATGGGGACACACAGCATTTCTTTAGTAGCCACATAGATCTCCATGCAGTTCTACAGCATTTTCATACTAGCCACACAGATTCACCATGTAAACACACAGTATTTTTATAGTAGCCGTAAAAATCTGCCAAGTAGACGCACAGAATTTTCATAGTGGTCACACAGGTCTGCCATGTAGTCACTTTTTTTTTTATATAGTAGTCACACAGATTTATTTATTATGCAAGATAACGGCTTCATATTATTAGATCGATTGCTTTTATTCTAACCACACAGTCTTATTGTTATTTTGCTATTTATTTCCTTTTTGCATTTACTTTTGAAAATACTATTCTGTTCTAATGCTGACAAACATTTCTATAGCTCAATTGTACACCCTACCCTGTTTCCAAAGTTATTTATGTATTCAGCTTAATAGGTTGTCTAGAAGAGATCGCTATTTAGTGATAAGGCCGCCTGTTGCACTAATCTCTGTGTGATATTGAGTTATTTAGTTCTACCCCGAATAAGAACAAACTACGGCAAAAAAACAATTACTTTTGAAGGAGCACAACTTTACAACAAAATACCCTCAGTTGTAAAAAAAATAACAAAGTGGAAAGATTTCAAAAGACAATTAAGTCAGTACATTATTGAGAATCATGTTTAAATTATCTTTACGGGTAATATGTATACTGTATTCATTATAATGTTTTAAGTATTATGTTTGCGAACGATTGTATAAGTGCTTTGTGTTGTCGTGTAGATATACCTATCGTTAGGTAATTTTATCTTAAAGTTTTGTGAAATAATAATCTGAAACGGTTCAGCAACCACTAACCAAAACATTCAATATTTAAGAACTGTCATAAGGTTTTATAACCTAAGAAAGACACCACTTCCTTCGATTAAGACAAAATGAATATGACGTACCTGTTCGTTTCTTTGTTCCTTGGATCACAAGAAGTCCCCGCCGCATGCCAGCGAGTACTTTGGTAGATATGGATGGCGTGTCAAAAAAAAATCTCCGTTCCTTTGACCAAGATAATATGGGCTGTAAAGGAAAATATACCCACTTCTGAAGTGTGATGATGGCTATCACACTGGCTGCAGCAAGGACGATGAACTTCCCTATCGATGAGTTATTTCACAAAAATAAACTTCAGCAACATCTTTTCACGTAGTTTATTACAGCATATACACATCATTCTCTACACTTTACATTTAATTGTACATTATTACATTTAATTACCAATTATCTTTACAAGTATACATTCGGGCAGAACTTCCCCTTAGAACCGTTACAAAATTAATGACCTGCACTACCTTAGTCCGCCATATTTATATCCTACTCTCAACCCCACTTTACAATTAAATCGGAAGTCAATAACACTTATATAATCTCAAACAATAAATGAATTTATTAATAAATCGTAGGTATAAATTATTATACACAGAATTATTATACACACAATGATATAGTTATTGTAATTAATAATTAATGTTGGGTTATATCGGAGTGCCGGAAGTAGAACTTGTAACAGATGACATAGGTTTGTATGAAACATTTGTACCTAAACTGTACAATACTGTACATAAACTGTACAAAATATGTTTTTAAATGATTGCAATGGGAAGTTATTAGTGAAAACACTCTCCGAATAAGAATAGTAATAGTGTAGAGATAATAGTATAACTACCTAAGCAGTAAGTACTTACAATTTGAGTCGCGATCCATTCCCGTACAATGGCAAGTATCGCGTCATCGTCTAATGGCCTTCTTCCAGTAGCATTGCAACGATTGATTGCTATTCAATTTATTATTATTTATGATTATTTCAAAGATCTAAAGCAAACCTGTTAGGTAAAGGTTATACATGAATATGACATTTGGACGTATATGACGTATTGACATTGACAGAATAGACGACCTTTGTTAATCGATTCATTGAAGCAATCAGTATCGATTTTTTATTTATTTTACACATCAAACTATCTTATTAAAAATAACAATCATATAATTGTATATTAGGAACAACATGATAATACATTTAATCATAATTATTATTTTAATTAAGACGTATTACCGTGAGAATGACGTTCATCAATCGATTATTTAATCGATAGTTAACATAAAGGAACGTTAAGTGTTCCCATCTCTACGGGCGTGCTCTATTCGCGAACTATGGTAAGCGTTTACGAAGATTGTTAAATACGAAAAAAATACTAATATATTAATATGTCAGACATTTACGGAGATAGCGATACTTACTTAAAAAAAAATAATATCTCCATTTGGCCATTGCCAAAAAAGCTAATATTTATTAAAGTTAATCAAGGAAATAAGACAATTTTTTTGGTACGTAATTGACACGTGTCAAGTCATGGCCTGAAACTGGTCATCTCCTTATTTTTCTTATGTTATCACATATCTTCCCTAAGCTTTGGAGGCAAATTATTGTTGCTTAGATGAACGCAATATTTAGTCCTATAAACTACAAATAATCGTAGATACCTAGATGGTATTAATTATACTATGATATTCGCGGGTATTAAGTTATATTTATAATAATCTCATATTTTATTAACCCTGATTCTTAACAAAAGCAGTTTTCCGCCAATTAAATACTTCTTAAATACCAAGTCCAGATATAAGATAGTACCGATGTACGGACCGGTGTAATTGAAGCATGTTATGGTACGATTCCACCAAAATACTTAGTGTGCAGCACATTTGTAAACAAACATTTCGTGCAAAACTCCAGCGTTGCAGGCACTAAGCTGGTATCGCTGTTAGCTCGTGTCTCCACCGGTAAGGCTGTGCGTAACATTTGTAAACGCACAGTGTGCCACACTGGTGCACGAACATGTCCACTCTGAGTTCTCCGCATCGACGCGAGAACACTGCATGCATGTGTACGCGCGCAAAGGTAACGTAAATACAGATGTGCGTTAACAATTTTAAAACGTTTGCGCACAACTTGTTATTGTTTGCCCGAATGAGTGACAAATGTGAACATTTGACGACTCTGTAGCCTAGTTGGTAGCGACCCTGCCTGCAACGCGAGGGGTCCCGGGTTCGATTCCCGGTCGGGGCAGATATTTATGTGGCAGATAAATATTTATACTCGAGTTACGAAGTGGTGCAGCAGGGGTCGAACGAAAACTAGTAATTTAACTAGATTACAGATATAATTTCTATATTTAAAATTACATTTTTAGTATACCTAAAATTACCTAAAACTAGGGTGATTACGGTCGATGCTTGTACCGCAATGATTGGAATTGCTGAGGTGTCTTTGTTCCCAGGCTCGTTTCCGCGAACCGTCATTTGATATATTGGCTGTACAAGTTCGGGATGCGGCGATGTCTGCTTTCTTAGATATAATTAATAAAATTAATAAAATTAGATTAAAATCAAACTAAATAAATCATTAAACTTTGAATAAAACGTAAATCCGGAAACTGTAATTTAAATGGCAACTCTGTGCGAATTGTAAACGTCACTCGATGGGATATCGGAGAGGGGGAACCCAACAGAGGGCGCCTGCACCCACTTACGAACAGCGAGGACTTCCCGAGGAGACGTCGAAATCGAACGGTCGCATTAAGTTAACTAACTGTACTCTGTAACAAAATTCTATACTGCATCGTACCTATTCCCGACGGCATAACGTTTCTCGAAGGGTATTTCAGTTGTACCACGTTTTAACATTACCTAAAAGCTTTAATCAAATTAAATCGAACTGTGTAACCTGAAACCTAATTTAAATCATTAACAAAAGTATTGAACGCCCACTGTGTTTTATTTTCACCTTACAACCTGATGATCGGAGCATTATACCACCATCCTGACTAGTGTCTCCGACATCAGAAGTTGGGATAAAGAACTCACTGTGGGTTTTCAGGTTGCAATTTTCAGGTGATAACTGGATCCATAAATGGCAAGTAAGACAGCGAGTATGGGTATGGTATTATTTTTATTCCATTACGTCTGAGGTGATACAATTTCATTTCTTAAATTTTAATTTTTGCGTAAACTATGTTGTGTGTGTGTGTGTAGTTTGTTTGATAATCGTGAGTGAAAAAAAGGACATCAATTTTCAATGATAAAATCATTTAAGGCAGCTCCGTAATTGAAACAAATCGCTCCTCATTGTAATCTTATTTTGATGTTTAATCGCTGAAAAAAAAGAAAAGAAAAATCGTTTTTATTATGACCTCTTGTAACTTTCCCTTTGATTTAAGTGTAATTTAACCAAGTATTATAACATCGGAACACTATTATTATGCGATCACTTTGTTGAAATTTAATGTGGGTAGATTTGTGGTTAGATTGCTAAGATGCCCAAGGGCCAAGTATCATTTGAAGTGTTGTGATATAAAAAGTGAATTTGCGAATCGAAATGTAACGTAACTCGAGTCATTTTAAAGTAAAATTATTATGTTCCGAAGTTACAATAATAATTAATCTGCGTTCATAAAATTCTTAAAGATAAAGTGGGTAGATTAGATTTTGTAGTCTGGTCGAATAATTGCTTTTTACAAAAAAAAATAACCGACTTAAACCTTGATAAGTAAATATAACTCAAAAACTACTCGCCAGATGGCGCTGAATTCAACATGTACGTGTAAAGTTCTCGTCACTACAAATTAATTAAGCCCAAACACTAGATAACTACAGTAAATCGTTGAGGAGTTCCCTCGACTGTCTTTCGGCTTCATCAGATCGACTCCAGACCTTCTTGAAATGGTAGCGCTTTAATTTACTTATGATAACATGAACAAACACACTAGTCATCCATACAATTTTCGAAAGTTGCCCTCGATTTCTCCGAGATGCCATCATCAGATCCTGGTGATCCTTTTAAAAGGACCCCACTGCGCATATCTACTTTACAACAAAAAAATAATTATCAAAATCGGCCCATAAACGACGAAAAAATCGCTGAACAAACATAAAAAAAGCATATATACGGTCGAATTGAGAACCTCCTTCTTTTTTGAAGTCGGTTAAAAAGAGAGATAAACGTTTGAGGTCAGGCATTTTGTTATGCATTCCGTGTTGGTACATTTTTAATTGATAATGAGATCAGGTGTACAGTGCGGTGACTTTTATTACCCGTGTTCATTCCTTTCGTGACAGTTATTTTGGTTTTTGGTTATTTGGTGCGCCGCTTACCGCTGAAAAGGATTAGTTGGAGAAAAATAAACACACACAAAATAGTTTGCTTTATTTGTGCTCAACTTGACCATTTATCGAGTACCTACAACAATAATTAGCTTACGCTTTTAAAAAGTGAACGGTTTGGTTTTTCATTAGTGACGTTTATCGAATCATTAATTAAAAAAATGTGTTCGATTTCAGCTTATTTTGTTGCGTCGTTTTAAATGTAAAGCACATTTTATTGTTTTGTGTAGTATTCTAAATACCCGCGTAGTTCATTGTCAATTTTAAATATTGTGTAAGCGTTATCTAATGATCCAAAACATTGTCATTAGAGTTATTACAGACGAATTAGTTGGATTCTTACCCGCTTTAGTCACTATATTTTCGAAATAAATAAAGTCGATTTACGTCGGATTTAAGCCGCGTTTAGGAAGCGATTCTAGGTTATAAGGAACTGGAGACCAAGACCTTTTCTGGTTCCTGTCTGCAACCAAGGGTGACATTACCTAGATGTAGTAACGGCTAGACGAGGTAAGAGTGAAACGGCGTTTTTTGTATGACAAAGTTTTATTTGGTTACATCTGGTGTGTTGGAGTTTTATAACTTCCATTTTATTTCGTTCCTTGTGAAAATATGACCTTTTGTTGTGTCTTGTAATTAATGAACAATGACAAAAGATAACAATTAAGATATCGGAGGTTCTGTAAAATTTGTTAATTTTAATTTAAAATCTTTCGTCATTTTCTATTTGCTGAAAAAAAAAACAATAGCAGTTTGTGGAAGTTCAGTGAAATTTTTAATTAAAGTAGCAGTTGGATACAATCAGTTTCCCAATTATTTTATTTACAAGTGCAGCACACTTCGATTGGTTTTAATTTACCTTGTGAAACCAATGAGTTTTGAAGTAATCTCACATGTGGCGATGCAATGTGCATCGTTCTGTTCTGTTTTCAGATAAGTTTTCGAGGATGCACCGGTTATTCCAATGGTGATCAGGAACAAGAGCAGCTCACGCAGGTTACACGCGTGTTATGTGGAACGGCATGGACAGCTGCGTGCGTGCACTCGTAGGCTTCCTGGAGTTCAATTGTTCCTCCTCCAATGACGAAGCTCTGGCAACTGGCAGCCTCAGATCGGACGCAACATAACAGGTGATCTGTATTGTTCAGTCCATTTTGTGATAGCTTAAAGAAGTAGTAAATTAAAACTTTTCTTTTCGAGACGTAGTTCACTTGATAAAAGTCTATTTTTAACCCCCGACGCAAAAAGAGGGGTGTTATAAGTTTGACGTGTCTGTGTGTGTGTGTGTGTGTGTGTGTGTGTGCGTGTGTGTCTGTCTGTCTGTCTGTGGCATCATAGCTCCCGAACGGATGAAGCGATTTCAATTTAGTTTTTTTTGTATTAAAGGGGACTTACGGGCGCGTGTTTTTAGATATGTTTGATGAAAATCGGTTGAACCGTTCAAAAGTTGTTGGGGTTGAAAGGGGGGAAGAATTTTCACTCTGTCTCTTTGTGGCATCATAGCTCCCGAACGAATGAAGTGATTTCAATTTAGTTTTTTTTGTATTAAAGGGAACTTACGGGCGCATTTTTTAAAATATGTTTGATGAAAATCGGTTGAGCCGTTTAAAAGTTGTGGGGGGTAAAATAGGGGAAGAATAGCGGAATGTATGCAAATATACTCGTGTGGGGTCTCAAATGAAAGGGCACAGTAAGAGAATATTTATGACTTAATCGAGAATATTCTTACCTATAAAAAGTATAAAATAAAAATTAAATTAAAAATTAAAAAAACCCCCGACACAAACATTTAAAAAGTATAAAATAATATCTTTAAAAATAATACGTCGCGTTGGGGGACCGCTCCATTTACTTCTAACTTTAACACAAAAAAAATATTGATAAATGGTAAGTCTTGGGTAAAAGACTAAGTAGGTGGGCATGTGATACTTATGAAAAAAAATCGTAGATAATGAATAGTTAGGAGCGGTCCCCCAACGCGACGTATTATTTTTAAAGATATTATTTTATACTTTTTAAATGTTTGTGTCGGGGGTTTTTTTAATTTTTAATTTAATTTTTGAGAGATTTAGTTTTCGGTCAACTTATCGAATGGAACTTTTGAAATTTTATTTTGTGGCGTCCTTCCCTGAAACCTGAAAAGGAAATAACATAATTAAAATACAAATAAATAAATAATAATAAACATATAAATAACAAAGCAAATAAAATATAATACTTACCACCAAATTGCATTATATAAAATCATAAATACTTAGTATCAAATTTAACTTGCATTATATAAATTCATTTTTGTTTACCAATATAATGTAATGTCGGAAGGCCGCCGTGAGTAGCGCGTCGCGATTTATCGTAGCGGATAAAATATCCCACCGTTCTACACGGCACTCGTATAGCTGCGTATACGCTACTTATTTTATAACATGCTCACGGCCGCCCGCCACACAGTGGTCCGAACGCTCACGCCTCGAACGCACGTCGCTTTGTCTCGCACTCGCTCGCTAATACTTACGCGCTTACATCAGTTCTGATATTTCCGTACTTTTATATCTTCCTTTCTTCTCTGCTTCCTTCGCCTCTGTAATACTGTGCCTCATCTATGTTCACTGTGCAATAAACTGTTGGTGGTCAGTGACTTGGACTTTTATTGTTCTCCAAATAAGAAGAACCCATCGACGTCGCAAACAACCACTACAATTTGAACGGTTTTGTTACTTTGAAAAATGCATAGCCCTTATATGGACACTAGAGAAAGTGTTCAGTGCTGTTATTGCCAATAACAATGCCAGGCTGCCAATGAACAGTTCCATTGTGATGGGCAATGCATAAGATGAGAGCTATGTACCTACACGGGTTGGTGTGGCATATAGCGTGTAAATAGCTATAGCCGGTGTACTTGCGTACAAAGTTACGGTTATGGGCAAAGATAACAACTGGATCCCACTCACCCTGCTTCATCCTGGAACGCCCACGCAGTCCACGATATTCTATTGATGAGATGATGAAGCCGGCCGGCGTGATGAAGGGAATCCGTCGCTACTTGTTTCACTACACCAAATCCCGCACTTTATTTTATATGAGATTGAAGGGTGCACCCTATAGTCACGAATCTTCAATATATTTTTGAGGAAAACTTATTAATTAGCAAAACATATGTTAATTTCGCAGCACGTACTCGTTTGTCGCAAAAGTTATGGCGGACGTCAAATTCAGACTGTCGTCTCAATCGGCGCGATCGCAGCGCCGCGCGCGGCTTTCAAATTACATTCCAATTAGGACTCCTAACGCCATCTAGCGGCGTAGGAAGCACTCTAATGAGCGGACCAGTATTCTCTGTATCTTTGCCAGAAAGTAATTTTAAATTTTAAATAAGGAAAGCGGTACTGCTTCACCATGCACCCCGCCTTGAAAGCTAGTAAGCTTTCAACCAAAGAATTCCTCATTAAACGATGTTAAGAGCAACCTATAAACTTAGTTACAGTAATCTTATAATATACTGAACATTATGACAATAAAATATACTTAAATAAGTTCCAATTCTTTCATATGTATTGGAATCCTACAAGAATGTAATCTTCAAAGTTACGATTCATTTTATTTTCAAATTACATAAATACATATATGATAATATCAATAATATAAATGAAATATAATAATTATGCTAGATTATAATGGAATTACATTTTAACATTATTGATTTGGCAACGGATACAGTTTAACAACCGGACGCTTGAATAAACCATGTCTAGTCTTGACGGTAGCCACGCGAACGATCCCGCCGTGTCCAGGGAATGTAGCGGTAATAACTCCTATAGGCCAAGACAGAGGAGAAGCATTGTCCTGTCCAATTAATACGACAGTGCCAACTTCAATTGGACAATCCTTCTTCTGCCACTTCTGCCGAACTTGCAACGTATGCAAGTATTCAGTACGCCATTTTTTCCAATAGGAGGCAACTATATTATCGAGCAAAAGTTTACGCTTTACGAGGTTACTACATTCATCAGACAGATCTGATGCCGGTAAATATTTTAAAGGAGTAGACATCAAAAAATGAGCTGGCGTTAATATTTCAGGATAAGGATCAGAGCTAATGACACCAAGAGGCCTCGAGTTCATTATGCCTTCAATCTGTATTAAAACAGTTTGCAACTCCTCATAAGTTAGCAACTGATTCCCTATAACCCTAAATAAATGGGTTTTCAAACTTTTGATATTAGACTCCCACATTGCGCCAAAATGCGGTGCTCTTGGCGGGAGCAGCTTCCACTCTATCCTATGCTGCTCAAGCTCACACTTCAGTATATCATTATGTTGTGAGTCAATTAATAATTTATATATCTCATTTAATTGAGCACGAGCACCAACAAAGTTGGTGCCGTTGTCTGAGTACATATAAGACACCGGACCACGGCGAGATATGAATCGCTTGAAAGCGGATAAGAAGCAATCAGTAGTCAGTTCAGTGACTAGCTCAATATGAACTGCCTTGGTGACAAGACAAATGAATAGGTATATATGCTTTCTGCGCGTGTTGACCACGACGGCGCGTTAAAATTATACGCATGGGACCAGCATAGTCCACGCCGGTATGCACAAATGCCTTGGCTTCCGTTATACGGTATGAAGGAAGATCTGCCATTTTCGGCGTCGGATGAGAAGGGTTTACACGGAAGCATGCGTTACATTTACGGACTCTTGACCTAATAACAGTCCTGGCATCTAATATCCAGTATCTTTGCCGAACTATGGACATTAGTAGTCCAGAGCCAGCATGACAGTACAGCTCATGGAAATGAGTAATAATAAGATTTACGACATGATCGTGTTTTGGCAACAAAACTGGATGTTTAACCTCAAAAGGTAAATCAGAGCGTGAAAGACGCCCTCCAATACGTAGAATTCCTTCTGTATCAATAAAAACAGACAAATTTTGTAATTTTTTAGAAGGTAACTTATTATTTTTAATTAAATTTAAATCATCAACAAAATAATAATTTTGTATTGCTTTAATTATAGCCATCTCAGCTGTTACTAAATTTTGTACGTTGCTAGAATTATTTTTAATTTTCTTAATGAAACGTAAAACGTATACTACAATTCTCAACAGTTTACTCCAAGAGGATATACGTTGAGACAAATCATATAACACCGACGACTCAACTTTTACAGTCGCGATCATTACATTCGCCTTATGTTCTGGTAAATTACTTACATCAGAAGGTACAAATTTACGAAGTGGCCATTCACTAGGGTGTAAGTGAAGCCACGGTGGGCCATTCCACCAAAGGTTATGAGAAATTAATTGTGACGGCAGCATGCCACGAGAGACACAATCACTTGGATTATCTGAACCCGATACGTGATAGAAATTATGCGGAGCTACATTTTCTTGACATTGGGCAACTCTGTTTGCTACAAAAATAGACCAACGATGTGGGGAGGAACAAATCCATGAAAGGGCTATGGTGGAATCTGAAAACGCATATACATCAGCTATCTTAACTCGGTCTCGGTACGAGTCGATTACAGTTTTTAATAATTCATTTTGTCACATAGTAAATAAAACTTATGAAAATTGTATTGTGTTTCACTTTTAAAACAACGTGAACTAATGAGTAACTAATTCGATCGACGTCAAAAAACCAAACCGTTCACTTTTTTAAAAGCTAGCTTACGCTTTTATTGTTATTATTGTTGTAGGCTTTTATTATTGTTGTAGGTACTCGATAAATGGAATACTTCGTCAAGTTGAGCACAAATAAAGCAAACTATTTTGTGTGTGTTTATTTTTCTCCAACTAATCCTTTTCAGCGTTAAGCGGTGCACCAAATTACCAAAAACCAAAATAACTATCACGAACATTACACGTTTGATAAAAGTCACTGCACTGTACGTCATATGTCGTTATCAATTAAAAATTGTACCAACACGGAATAACGGCATAAGCATAAGGAATGCAGAGCTCAAATACCGAATGAAATAAACCATCCCTGTTGCTTCTAATTAGTACAACCAATCCTGTGACTACTAAGCACAACCATCCCTGTGGCTAATAGGAACAACAACCATCATCTGTCAAATACAGCCATCCCAGTGATTCTCAAACACAACCATGCCTGTGGTTCTCAAACACACAACCATCCCTGTGGTTCTCAAACACACAACCATCCCTGTGGTTCTCAAACACACAACCATCCCTGTGGTTCTCAAACACACAACCATCCCTGTAGTTCTTAAACACACAACCATCCCTGTGGTTCTCAAACACACAACCATCCCTGTGGTTCTCAAACACACAACCATCCCTGTGGTTTTCAAACACACAACCATCCCTGTGGTTCTCAAACACACAACCATCCCTGTGGTTCTCAAACACACAACCATCCCTGTGGTTCTCAAACACAAGTTCCGTTCGATAAGCCGACCGAAAATTAAATCTCATAAATAAAGAAATCTCATTAAGTGAACACTACGTCTCGAAAACAGAAAAGTGTAATTTACTACTTCTCCGAGCCATCACAAAAAAGATATGACGATACAGATCACCTGTAATTAGATCCGCAGCAGTAACATCAGGTTCGCCCGGGGTAGGACCACCGCCCGCCAAGGTACTCAGTACCATTCCTACCGTCATAATAATTGTTTTTAAGAGCAATTGTGTTCCGGATAGGAAGGTTTGTGGAGCCGGTTTCACTTTTTTAGAGGCGACCATCTCAGACCTCAGGGGTAGCAACGCATCTGTGGCCGAATTGGAACAAGACTCACACTAACAATAACTAATTGGACTATTACTAACATTAACTAACAGGACTAATTATCACTAACATACCCTGTCCTCGCACTTATTAACAAACTAACCAACTAATATTCTAACACCATCTACTAACTGGACTAACCATCCTAGTCCCTTTGAGTCTAGTTCTAGGTCGGTCACAGTTGTTATGGGCGGCAGGGGAAGGGTGGTACTGCATGCTCGTTTGCTATCTTAATTCCATAAAAAAAAAAAAAAAAAAAAATGGGTTCCCCGTTTCCCGGAACGATAGTTGTCAGACCTCGTCCTCCAAGGTCATACGAAAGCACTCCAGGGTGCGCGAGTGCACGCACGCAGCCGTTGATTCGGCTCCAGACAACACATGTGTAACCTGCGTGTGCTGCTGCCTGTGCATCTTCGAAAACTTATCTGAAAACAGAACGATGCACATTGCATCGTCACATGTGAGATTACTTTTAAACTCATTGGTCTCACAAAGTAAATTAAAACCAATCGAAGTGTGCTGCACTTGTAAAAATAATTGGGGAACTGATTGTACCCAACTGCTACTTTAATTAAAAATTTCACTAAACTTCCACAAACTGCTATTGTTTTTTTTTTTTCAGCAAATAGAAAATGACGAAAGATTCCAAATTAAAGTTAACCAATTTTACAGAACCTCCGTTATCTTAATTGTTATCTTTTGTCATTGTTCACTAATTAAAAGACACAACAAAAGGAACACCTTCACAAGGAACAAAATATAATCGATGTTATAAAACTCCAACACACCAGGTGTAATAAAATAAAAGTGATACCAAAAACGGCGTTTCACTTTTACCTCGTTTCATGTAACCACAACTAGGTGATGTCACCCTTGGTTCCAGACAGGTACCAGACAAGGTCTTGGTCTCCAGTTCCTTATAACCTAGAATCGCTTCCTAAACGCAGCTTAAATCCGACGTAAACAGTTACGTCGACTTTATTTATTTCGAAAATGTAGTGACTAAAGCGGGTAAGAATCCAACTAATTCGTCTGTAATAACTCTAATGACAATGTTTTGGATCATTAGATAACGCTTACTCAATATTTAAAATTAATAATGAACACTTTTAAAACAACGTGAACTAATGAGTAACTAATTCGATCGACGTCACCAATGAAAAACCAAACCGTTCACTTTTTAAAAGCTAGCTTTTATTGTTATTACTAGAGAACCGCCCGCGCTTCGCTTCGGGACCCGTAGGTCACAGCCGCGTAGGTCACGCTCCCGTAGGAATTTAGGCTAAAAAGTAGCCTACTACTCGCTCTAGGGGTGTCTCTCGCGGCCCGTTAAAACGGGCCGGTCCTTGGGTTGGGCCCTAAGGCCCTTGGTTGTCCATCTGTGGTTAACCAATAGGTCAAGTCCGGTGAGTGGCGGCCTTTTTACAGGCCACAGAGTCTTAAACGGGATGGGGTTTATCTTCGCGCCGCCCAGGCGATCGAGGCCCTACCGGGTGAATCCCGCTGGTTGGAAGCCCAGCAGGAGCCGATCAGCGCCGGGCGATAACTTACGAAGCCCCAGTATCAGTCAGTGCTAGGCCCGTCCCGCGCAACCAGCAAGTCGCGCGGAAAGGCCCAGCAGTCCGGTGGACGGGCGTGGAGCGGCGCCAGGTTCTGCAGATGCGGGAACCGCGACGCGTCGACACGCCCGAACATGTTGCGTGCCAATCTCTCGATGAAGTCGTCCAGGCTCTCGACTCGAAGGTCCTCTGGATGACTGTGTTCCTCACGTACCTCGGCGCACCAGTCAGCCGGCGGAGCGCAATCGCCTGAACCGCGCGCATCTTCTTGCGCTGCGGTTCGCTGGCGAGCGCGTACCATGCTGGTGCCGCGGCGGGATCTGATGTAGGTCTTGTAGACCCCGAGCTTCAGTCCGAGAGGGAGGCTCAAGGAGAGCACTGGTTTCTGCCATTGCGCTCCTGGAATTCGCGACGGCTTTCGTAACCTGTGGCTTCATCGAGAGCCTTCCGTCGATTTTGCCCGCAGGTATTTGGCCTGTGGGGCCCATTGGATATCTTGTCCGTGAAGCTCCAGAGTAGGGTCCCACTTGTTGAGGTATCCTATGTTCACGGCCTGCGTCTTCCCGACATTCACCGACAGTCTCCACGCGGCGAGCCATTCGGGAAGGGCATCAAGCGCACGCTGCATCTTGACGATGGCGTGGGTTCTATTCAGCGACGTGGTGATGTACGCCACGTCATCGGCATACAGGGCAAGCGACGCCCCCCCCTGCTGCCGGGATGTCGTCGGTGTAGCAGGCGTAGCAGACCGGGGACAGGCAACTCCCTTGCGGGACGCCGGCTGCGATCGGACGCTCGGTGGATTCGGCGTCTTCAACCACTACTCTGAAGCCTCTATTTTCGAGGAAACTGGAGATCACCTTAACGGCACGCCGGGGCGCCGACGACTGCGAGATTGTAGAGCAAGCCGTCGTGCCAAACACGGTCGAACACCTTTTCCATGTCGAGGAATACTGCACACACGCGTTCTCTCTTATTCAGAGACGCGGTAACGGTGTAACAGCACCCTCGACAACTGAAGAGTCGTATTGTGTTCCGGCCGGAACCCGAATTGCTCCGGTCTGGGGGCAATATGCGGCGCTAGGTGTCGCAGCAGGAGCTTTTCGAACACCTTGGATAGGGTGGGAAGCAGGGTGATTGGCCTATAGCTCTCCGACTTCAGCCTGTTCTTCCCCTGCTGGGCAGCATTATGACCCTCCCCGACTTCCAGGCCTGCGGGAAGGTCACGGTGCGAAGGATCCCGTTATACAGGCGCGTGGCTGCTCCGATCGTCCTCTGAGGGAGGTGCCGCAGCGCTCTGTTCGTGATCCCGTTATCACCGTTCTTGATGGTGCGCTGCACCAAGCCGGGAGAGATGACGATTGGGTCTTCTTCGGGAGCTATAGGCAGTGCAAAGTACCCTTCCAGGTGTTCCTCCCAGCTCTCAGTCGCGTGTGCATCTAACTCGGCCTTGAGTCGGGCTGCGGTCCGGTTGACTCCTGCCAGCGTTTCTGCAGGCTGCTGAGGTGATAGGGGAGAGGTGGAAGTTTCCCCGGAGCTTTCTGCTCTCTGCTTGCAGCTTGCAGTGCATTCTGCTCGCTGACAATGAGCTCAACCGCTAACTGGTCAACGTCCGCATCCGTGCGGACAGGCTGAGTTGGCGTGGTGATCTCCAGTTGCTTCTCGAAGGTTGTCCAGTCCATAAGGCGACGGGGCCTTGGCAAGACTGCTGGGTTCCTTCGCCAGGACTAACAGGACAGGAACTTGGTCGGACCCCATACTGTCCTGTAGCGTCTCCAATCGTGGCTGGCAATGGAGGCCTTGGTACACCGCTATGTCCAGAACGTCCGATGAGTGTCTCGCGTAATCTGGGAAGTGCATCGGGGAATCCAGACCACAGACGGTATAGCCGTGTTGTTCAGCGGCATCAAAAAGTAGCCTTCCACTTCTGTTGGCAGCTAGGCTATTCCACCCCGGATGCTTGCAGTTCTAGTCGCCCGCGCCCACCACCGGTGTCAGCGAGTCCAGCAACTTGCGCACATCAGCCAACAGGATAGTGCCAGCGGGCGGGCGGTACACTGAATACAGCCGGACCGGGGAGTTCTCGAGGCAGAGCTAAAGTAGCTAATTACATTTGCCTATGACTTAAGTAAATTACATGTAGTATTTGATAGCGTGATTCAGAACCTGCAAATGAATTTTACTAATGCCATCTATTAACAACTCCGAAAATAAATATCTAGCAACTAACAAAACATCGATCTTCCCATGGGAATGGGATGTTTTTCCGCGGTAAAAAGTAGCCTACGTCACTCTCCACCCTCCTAACTATCGCCACACACATTAACCTTACCATATAATAGCTTTGTTGCGACGTGAAAGCGTCACAAACAAACAAACAAACAAACAAACACACTATCACATTTATAATATTAGTAAGGATAAGGATTGTTGTAGGCTTTTATTATTGTTGTAGGTACTTGATTCTCGATAAATGGAATACTTCGTCAAGTTGAGAACAAATAAAGCAAACTATGTTGTGTGTTTATTTTTTTTTCAATGAATCCTTTTCAGCGATAAGCGGTGCACCAAATTACCAAAAACCAAAATAACTATCACGAACATTACACGTTTGATAAAAGTCACTGCACTGTACGTCATATCTCGTTATCAATTAAAAATTGTACCAACACGGAATGCACAATAAAATGCCTGACTTTAAAACGTTTGTTTTTCTTTTTCGACCAGACAAAATCTAATCTACCCCCTTTATCTTTTAAGAATTTTGTGAACGTAGATTTTTAATTTTTAAATCGAAAACTTTCATTTAAACAACATCATCAAGGCTACGAAAACAAACCATGAATCTTATTCGTGGCCTGTGGCCTTTCACTAAGCCCAACCTACAAAGTCAACAAAGTCTCACGGACTCTTCCACGGTCTCTGCAAGACCCGACCATCTGAACTAAGATTCATCACTATTACTAGACTCAATTTCACGTTTTATATCACAACACTTCAAATGGTACTTTGCTCTTGGGCATCTTAGCAATCTAACCACAAATCTACCCTCATTAAATTTCAACAAAGTGAACGCAAGTTAATAGTGTGTTCCGATGTTACAAACGGTCATAATTAAAGCGACTTCTCTTTATCAGGGATAAGATTAAAATGAGTATCGATTCGTTCCAATTACGTAGCCGCCTTAAATGACCTTATTACCGGAAAATAATGTCTTTTCTACTCACGATTACTAAACAAACTACTTTACGCACACAATATAGTTTACACAAAAATCAAAATTGAAACAATGTAACTCCGCTACCACACGTAATGAAACCAAAACCATGCCATACCAATACTCGCTCTGTCTTACTCGAAATTCCTCCACCAGAATTCGATGCCACATTCCTTCTCACACATTGCATCCCAATCGCCACCCATGGATCCAGTTATTACCTGAAAATTGCTACCTGAAAACCTGAAAATTATAACCTGAAAACCCACAGTGAGTCCTTTATCCCAACTTCTGATCTCGGATCTCGGTGGTCAGGATGGGACATAATTGTGGGCGAAATAAAAGTTCCGTTATAATTTACAATCACAGTTCGCTATTGCCGATTATAAAATTAACAAAGAATGATTAGGTAGGTAGGTACAGAATAATTAGTTTTCGAAACGCGGTACAGTTCCTGAGGCGCATGCGCACGTGGGAACGATTCTCCGCAGATTGCCTGCCAACCTCACGCCGCCGTTCTGCCCAGACTCCGTACAGCTCCACCAGGTGGCGCTTGCGTTCCGAAACAACTTTGAGTACGGACTATTGATCAGTTCATGACCCGTACTCATGACCAGGATGCGACACACAAAATAGTTTGCTTTATTTATGCTCAACTTGACGAAGTATTCCATCTATCCAGTACCTACAACAATAATAAGCTTACGCTTTTAAAAAGTGAACGGTTTGGTTTTTCATTGGTGACGTCGATCGAATTAGTTACTCATTAGTTCACGTTGTTTTAAAAGTGAAACACAATACAATTTTCAAAGTTTTATTTACTATGTGACAAAATAATTTCGATATTCTAAATACCCGCGTAGTTCATTGTTAATTTTAAATATTGTGTAAGCGTTATCTAATGATCCAAAACATTGTCGTTAGAGTTATTACAGACGAATTAGTTGGATTCTTACCCGCTTTAGTCACTATATTTTCGAAATAAATAGAAGAAGAAGAAGAAGAAGAAGAAACGTTTATTCCAAGTAAATGCTTACAAGTACATAATTATCAGGTAAGGTAAGATTACAATATAACTAATTAAAGAAAAAAAAACATGTAAAAGCAAGCACTACATGGAAAGGCTCGCACTCAGTCTTTACTGTGGTAGCGAGCCACAGCTACTGGTTTTCAGTACGAGCCCGGTGCAGTTCGGTCACACGGTGAGCCTTAAATATTTTTTTATGCTGTTTAATAGTATTACATATGTATATTATTATGTATTATATATATTATATATATTATGTATATAGAATAAGCATTAAATTCAATACATATAGGGATTTATTACAAATAGGTGTGAATGTTAACTTGCAATCAGAGGTAAATACATAGGTAGTTATTTATTGTTGTTTTTTTATTTTTTAATAATATTATAAGGTTAGAGGTGGCAAGACAACGCTAGGATTAGGTAAGTAATATATAGGTGACCAATTTTAATTTTTTTTATTATTATTATTATTTTAATGTGCGCGACTGTTGGCGTGTGTGTGTATGTATGTGTGTGTGCGTGTATGCATGCGTGCATGTACGCGTGTGAGTGTGTGTGTGTGTGTATGTGTGTTGTGCGTGTGTGTATTATAGGTATGTATGTGTGTGCGTGTTACTGAAGTGATTTTTGAAGATCCAGTAGATATCTTTTATATGTAATTTTGAAGCTTTGTACTGATTTCAGATTCCGTAGTGGCGGTGGCAGATTGTTCCAACATTTGGTCGCGCAGTATCTGAAACTCCCACGAAAAGCTGAAGTGGAATAGACTGGAATCACTAGAAATAAAGTCGGCGTAAGTGTTTACGTCGGATTTATGATGCGTTTGGGAAGCGTTTCTAGGTTATAAGGAACTGGAGACCAAGACCTTTTCTGGTTCCTATCTGCAACCAAGGGTGACATTACCTAGATATCGATGGGTCCTATGTATATGGGCCAAAATGTAAAATTAAAACTTTACAGGAGAGGCTTCCAAAGTTTCAATTTACTATAACTTTAAATTGATAAAACCGAAGTTCCCGAATCTTTGCCTATTTGCTAAGAAAACTATTTCCCTCATTTACACTGTAGTATTTTATATATACATTTATCTGGTTTTTTTTAATGTCACATTGGCCCTTCTACGTTAGTTTTTGTTAAAATTATTTTTTTTTAAAACACCCTAAAAGGGCCGATATACCATGTTGGCCATTATACGCGTATTACCTACGCTAATTAGCATAATGTATATATTTTTTTAATTTTTTATCTATAAAATCAATAAACGATTGAAGTAATTGATAATTCATTAATTAGAATATAATATAAAATCTTCGTTTTAATTGTTGTTTTCATTTCCCAAAGCCAAATTCACAAAATTCCGACATCTAGACATCTTAGCGTGATAATTAGATGTCATTTTTACTTATTAAACTAAATTGTAACCCAAAAACACAACAATTACATTTCGTATTCATCTTTATTCATCACAGTGCGGCCGATGCTCCGTTCAACGTACAAGTGTCAAATTGGCTGATTGTTCCAAACTATAAACAAACGCGCGGGAAACTCCCCGCGTATAAATCTCTAACTACGCTTAGGAACTTATACGTTTAAATTCATGTTACATATGCCGTTATACCGTAATAAAAAATCGTGTTTCTATGCTGAAATCTTTTTTTTTAATAGCTCACATGATTCATTATATCGATAAGATGCGTTACCCACAAAAAAGCCAAAATCGCCAAATTGCTAGTTTGGCCCATATACATAGGACCCATCGATATTGTAACGGCTAGACGAGGTAAAAGTGAAACGGCGTTTTTGGTATGACAAAGTTTTGTTTGGTTACATCTGGTGTGTTGGAGTTTTATAACTTCCGTTTTATTTTCGTTCCTTGTGAAAATATGACCTTTTAATGTGTCTTGTAATTAATGAACAATGACAAAAGATAACAATTGAGATATCGGAGGTTCTGTAAAATTTGATAATTTTAATTTAAAATCTTTCGTCATTTTCTATTTGCTGAGAAAGGGAACAATAGCGGTTTGTGGAGGTTCAGTGAAATTTTTAATTAAAGTAGCAGTTGGGTACAATCAGTTCCCCAATTATTTTATTTACAAGTGCAGCACACTTCGATTGGTTTTAATTTACTTTGTGAAACCAATGAGTTTAAAAGTAATCTCACATGTGACGATGCAATGTGCATCGTTCTGTTTATAGATAAGTTTTCGAGGATGCACAGGCAGCAGCACACGCAGGTTACACATGTGTTGTCTGGAGCCGAATCGACGGCTGCGTGCGTGCACTCGTGGGCTTCCTGGAGTTCATTCGTGTGACATTGAAGGAGGAAGCTCTGGCAACTGGCAGCCGCAGATCGGACGCAACGAAACAGGTGATCTGTATCGTCATATTTGTTTTCTGATAGCTTAAAGGAGAAATGAATTAAAATTTGTTTTCAAGACGTAATTTTCATTTCTTTATTTTTGAGAGAAGTTCATGATTGTACTTGAGTGCCGTTCGATGGGTCAACTTGTTTGAGAAATGATAACTTTTTCGAGAAAAGTAACATTTATGAGAAATGTAAAGTTGTTTTGGATTAATCTGTAATGTGATAGGCTAAATAAAGCGACATGTTGAACAAACCTTTTTAAGATTATTTTTGATAAAACTCGAAATGATTATCTGGGTGGTGTAGTGTTTGTAACCGGATGGAGGTTACATGCGGAGGTGACTGGATAGAGGTTGCCTATTGGGTTGATACTCATGACTGGATGGAGGTTATAAGTGTGATGATCAGGAGGTCAGGGTACGAGCACTGCAATATTTCAATGAGTTTCCTATTATTTCAATGAGTATGGGGGTTGATCGACATGTCAGCTTTGGCCTTTGAGAGAAATAATCTGTTAAGATTTTCAAAATTTGTAATGATTTGATAAAGTTGTTTTTTTTATTCCCTGCCCACTTAGGTCAGGAAGGGTCGAGCCATAAGAGATACTTTCGTTTGTGTTTATTGTTACAGGTAAATTCCGATATCACAGCTGATCGAGTCATCAAGTTTTACGATGAAGACGTATTGCGTTAAAATTTAAAAACAAACCCGCGTTAATAATAAATTTTGTAATTTTGCTCTAAACAAGTGTTATGTTATGGAGTTTGTTCTGCCGTTTCTTCTCCATAGCGACGACACCGGAAGCGGCACGGCGGGAGTGTAGGTAGTTAGGGCTAAAAAATGCAAAAAAAAAGGAAAAAAAATTAAAACAAAGACTTGGCGATCAATCAAAGAAATTTTAAGTAATCTAAAAACTTGTTCAAATTAAATTTGTAGTCTCGTTTAAAATTAGTAGCTTTTGCTGAATAAACTAAAATTAGAGCTTTGTTGTAACCTAAAGTAAAAATCATCACACGAGGACGTGTGCTTGTCAGAATGGCCGTGTCGGACGGAAATAAAATTAGATTAAAATCAAACTAAATAAATCATTAAACTTTGAATAAAACGTAAATCCGGAAACTGTAATTTAAATGGCAACTCTGTGCGAATTGTAAACGTCACTCGATGGGATATCGGAGAGGGGGAACCCAACAGAGGGCAGCTCTGCAGTCACTTACGAACAGCGCGGACTTCTCGAGCAGACGTCGAGCTGAACGGTCGCATTAAGGTAACTAGTGTACTTTGTAATAAAATCCTATACTGCGTTGTACCTATGCCCGACGGTATAACGTTTCTCTAAGTGAATTTCAGTCGTACCACGTTTTAACATAACCTAAAAGCTTTAATCAAATTAAGATAAACTGTGTAAACCCAATTTAAATCATGAAGAAACGTATTGAACGCCCACTGTGTTTTATTTTTCGACTGGAACATGGCCTTCTGGCATATTTCTTAGTCTGTCTAATGAGTACTGTCTAGTCTGGGGCTGGATGTTTTTAAAGATTAATTATTACCCATGACCAAAAAGTGATTTTGAAAACTCAAGTTGGCCTTTTAAGAGAAGTTGGTTAAGCTGTTATTTTCTTAAAATCCTGTATATAGTGGATGTGCTTTCACATCAAAGTAACATAAAACAAATGTCAGCTTTAAATTAAAATTTGCTCAAAACGAAATAGCTTGTACTCAATAAATTAACCGGTAAAGTTTTCTTTTCTCAAAATAAATGAACTTATCGAACGATACTCAAGAATAGTAATGTAGTACTTCCCTCAAAAATACCATTAAACCCGTGGTGAAGCAGTACCGCTTTCCTTATTTAAAATTTAAAATTACTTTCTGGCAAAGATACAGAGAATACTGGTCCGCTCATTAGAGTGCTTCCTACGCCGCTAGATGGCGTTAGGAGTCCTAATTGGAATGTAATTTGAAAGCCGCGCGCGGCGCTGCGATCGCGCCGATTGAGACGACAGTCTGAATTTGACGTCCGCCATAACTTTTGCGACAAACGAGTACGTGCTGCGAAATTAACATATGTTTTGCTAATTAATAAGTTTTCCTCAAAAATATATTGAAGATTCGTGACTATAGGGTGCACCCTTCAATCTCATATAAAATAAAGTGCGGGATTTGGTGTAGTGAAACAAGTAGCGACGGATTCCCTTCATCACGCCGGCCGGCTTCATCATCTCATCAATAGAATATCGTGGACTGCGTGGGCGTTCCAGGACGAAGCAGGGTGAGTGGGATCCAGTTGTTATCTTTGCCCATAACCGTAACTTTGTACGCAAGTACACCGGCTATAGCTATTTACACGCTATATGCCACACCACTAAAATTTGGTCCTTCGAGCCGGATTGTTCCAGTATTAAACGATGTTCAGTGCATAAATTTAGTATTCGAACGTAGTTTATTCCATAAAAGTACATATTCTTAGTACACCATAATTGCTAAATAACTTCGTACATAATTATTAGTACGTAGCTTGTATAGCATATTGCATAATAAACGTAGGTACATACTATTTAGTACATAAAATACTCGGTACGTATTCCAAAATATCTAAATAAGTACTGTAACGCACCCTTAAACCGACCGTTGCAAGCGCGGCTTAAGTAACGGGATTTTCAAAAAAAAACAGTTATAGTTTGCACATGGGACGCGCGTCCCCGGTCCGGCTTCGCTAGCCAGGTAGTCAGTCCGCTGTAGGCTTCCAAGATAGTTACCGCGCTCGTCCACGCATTCAGCTCTGTTTTGTTAAGTTTTAAAGTCTTTCTGTTGTGAACATTGTAATTACTTGTGATAAACCGTGTGTGTTAATAAACTCTTAATAGTGACCCTATCTTTTATTTAACTTCACTTTAAATTGGACGCCCAACTATAGGGCCAACGAATCTTTCCCGCGTTCGCGATCGAGCCGCGCGTCGGTTTGTGCGGGCGTTACCAAAAAAAAACGGGCGAGTCATTTTTGTGTGTTGTGCTAGCCGTAGTTTTCGTGAGTAACTGTCGTCGGTATACCTGTACAAATAATTGTCGGTATGCCTCGTCGTGTGAGGAAAAGTGGCGGCAACGACAGTGACTTCGAAGCTGATTGTGGATCGAGCAAGATGGAGGTGATGATGTCCACGTGGATGGAGGCGTTCGCTCGGGCGCAGGCGGATTCAAACCGTCAGCTCGTTGAAGCCCTCGTGGCGGCGCAGTCCTCGCACTCGGAATCCAGGCCTCCGTCTTCGGAAACGGTACCAGCGTCTCCCGCGCCCGGGTCGGCGGCGGCGACGCATGGTGGTAATTTATCTAAGTGCACAGCGAGATTCAGTGGAGCGGTCCAAGACCCTAACGTACTCGAGGCATTCATCGATGCGATCGTTATATACAAAGAATGCACGTACGTGAGCGACGAGCACGCACTGAAGGGTCTACCCATGCTGTTGGAAGGTGACGCAGCAGTGTGGTTCCGTGGAATAAAAAGTTCTGTCACAAGTTGGAACGATGCGCTCGTGCGCCTACGCGCGATGTATGGAGTACCGAGGCCTCCGCATAAAATATTCAGAGAAATATTTAGCCGAGAGCAAGAGAGCGAGCGGGCCGAAACATTCATTGCGCGTATTCGCGCCCTCTTCGCTTGGTTGCCATACAAGTTAGAGGAGCGCGCCTGCATCGATATAATCTACGGTCTCTTGAATCGCACTATAAGGAAACGTTTATCCAGAGAAACCGTTAGTACTTTGGACATGCTTTCGGAGAAGTGCAGAGACCTAGAGGACACATTGGCAGATACTTCGACGGCAGCGATACAACAACCCCACGCGAGCGCACCCGTGCAAACGCACGACGGCGGCGCGTCGCTCGCGCGGGGCTCCGCGAGGGCATCGTGTGCGCCACGGGCGGCGAGCGCGCAGCCCGCTTGCGCGCCAAATTCAACGGTCGGCGGCGGCGGCGGCGCGCTGCACGTGCGCGCTTCGCCGGGTCGCCCCGGCCCCGCACCGACCGCAGGTAGTGCGACCGCGTCTGCTTCGAGTTCGAATGTCTTGCCAGTGAGTACATCGTCACCGGGCCCCGCATTGCAAGGCGGGAATGGACATAAAGGTAAACCTTTTTGTGTTTATTGCCGTAAGATTGGTCATTCTCGTGCGCAGTGTCCCAGGAAAGCACCAGTGAAGTGTTACGGTTGTGGTGCGATCGGTGTTATTCGTGCACAGTGTGAAAGTTGCAATAGAGACTCCTTTAACTCATGCGATTTTTTATCCAATGACACCGTTGAGAATGTTTGTGATGGGTCAGATACAGCAATGTATGTCGAATCGAAATTTTGCAATGTAAAGCAAACTGATGTGTGTAATTCTTCTAAGGTAGCAATGTATAATGATCGAAATTCGAGTAATGTAAAGCAAACAGAGTTGAACGCGTCTTCCGTAGCAACCAGTGGTGTCGACGTCAGCCGTCCGATATTGCGTATTGAGATCAACGGTTATAGTGGCACTGGCTTAATAGATACGGCTGCGAAACGTAGTGTAGCGGGTTCGAGTTTGTACGCGTTGCTTCAAAAGCAAAATTATACCTTTCGGGAAAGTGCATTGGGCATTAAATTAGCTGACGGGGTATGTTTAGAGGTAAACTAGTTCGTCTTTGGTGACATGTTGTCGGCGGCCGATAACAGATGGCGCTAGTAGGTCGATGCTGAATCACGCTATCGAGTGTACGACGTAGTATCCATAAGACGGCCTAGTATGTAGGTTCAAATTGTTATCGACTCTTTACTTGTGGTTTTTATTATATTGGTGTGTGTGAGCGCAAATAAACAGTGAAGCAGTTGATATCCTTGTTTGTTTTTGGACCCTAATCATTTGGTCCTACTCGAGCGGATGCGTGGTGTATCGCCGGGACTAGGCTGATTGATTTGGGCTGTGCGGCCGACACAGTGGCAGATCGTCACTGATGGTGCATTGGGAGCTGCCTTGTGGTGACAAGGAGCATTGAGGAGGACCGGAGGCCACGGAAGTGGGAGCGGTCTGGTGGACATCCCTAGCGAGGAGGAGCAGCACAGCCAGGCGGAGCAGGGCGGATATACAAGGAGGAATTGGGCAGTCGTTCGTAAGGAATACAGTGAAGTGGTTATAAGTGTGAAGAACAAACTGTAAGTACATTTCGATTGTTATATTTGGAAGCAAAGTTAAAGTGTCAGTGATTAACGTAATTCTTGGACTTGTAAAATTTTCAAGATTTGATTTGGACTTAGAATAATTTGAAGTAGTTTGGACTTAGAATAATTCTCTTAAAAGTGAACCGACGGGGAACCTATGTCCGATTTCACATCGATTGTTAACGTTAAAAACACTTAGAAAAATTTGGAGCAAAAATAACTTAGAAAAATTTGTGTTGTAATTTGTTTCGGTTTAAACTTAGAATTATTTGTATTATGTTAACTTGTTGTATCGGCGAATCTAACTAAGGATTGTATTGTTTATTTACTATAATAGAACTTAGATTGTGGGCTTAAGTATATACGGCGGTTTCATTATTTGTTTGGCTTGCTATAAATTTAGTCATGGAACTTCTTAATATCCAAAGAGATATTATTAAATCAATAACAAAGGCCAGGGTTAATTATAAGAAAACTCCTAAGGAAAGAATTTCTTTAGCATATGTGGAAACGCGGCTAGAGATATTAGAAAGTCAATGGAAGCGGTTCAATGATACGCACTCCAAAATCATGGTTAGCGGTGATGAGGGAGTAAAGGAGTACGTATCCTCCGACAAATATGAATCGTTGGAAGAACTGTACATTGAATATCGGTGTGAGTTAAAAACGGCAATGGAAAGACTACAACCACAGTTACAACAGTCAATCGGCCAAAGTGTTTTAGAAAATAACGATAAATGTAATAACAATTTTAACTTACCTAAAATATCTATACCAAATTTTAGCGGTAATTATTCAGAATGGATCACATTCCGTGATTTATTTGTGTCGTTAGTCCACAATAACAGTAATTTAGACAATGTTCAAAAATTATTTTATTTAAAAACTCATTTGACTGGGGAGGCGGAACAGTTATTGCGTCATATCGCAATAACCGAAAATAATTACCTAGTTTGCTGGACTCAATTAGAGGAACGATACAACAATAAGAGGTTCTTAGCAAACAATGTATTAAAGCGGTTATTTAATCAAAAACCTTTAACTTCGGAATCGGCCGGGGGCATCAAGGATTTACTTGACACTACAAATGAGTGTCTTGCGGCTTTGGAAAACATGGGTATAGATGTTCGCTCCTGGGATATTATTATAATTTATTTAATTTGTTCTAAATTAGACGGTGAGTCCAGAAAGCTATGGGAGGTAAGGGTAAGCGAATGTTTTGGTGAATTGCCAACCTATAAACAACTAAAGGAGTTTCTAGAAACAAGGTTTCGGTCGTTGGAATTTTTAGATAAAAAACCGTCCAAACCCACTATCAGTCGGAATGTAAAATCACTTCACGTATCGAATGTTCAGTGTGCTTATTGTAACGGTGATCATAAAATTATAAATTGTACTAAGTTTATAAAAATGGATGTAAACGCGCGACGTAACTTTGTCCAAGACCATCATTTGTGTTTTAAGTGTTTAGGTATAAAACACTTAGCTTCATTATGTCGACAGCCTACTCGATGCAAAATTTGTAATAAGGGTCGCCATCACACATTACTACATCCCCAGAATTTATTACAGTCCACGGATACGGTTAGAAATAATGGCGAATCTTCGGCGTCAGGTGGAAATGTTGTATCACAGGGAGAAGCAATTGTTAATTGTTTTTCGAACGTTCCTAGCCAAGTATTATTGGCTACGGCCTTGGTTAAGGTGGAGGCAAGCTCAGGTGCGCTCATGACACTTCGGTCGTTGCTAGACCAAGGTTCACAAGCTTCTTTTATAACCGAAGCGGCGGTTCAATTACTAGGGCTTGTGAAGTATGCGAGTAAAGGGTTGATCTCGGGTTTGGGGAGTGATCAGACTGGCACTTTGAAGGCCAAGTCTGTGGTTTATTTTAAAATACAATCACTCCATAATCCAGAACATGTGGTTAAGGTTAAGGCTTACGTATTAAATAAAATAACCACATGCCTTCCAGAGAGGCAGGGTGTAGTCCAGTCTTTCTACAATTTATCGGAAAAGGACTTAGCGGATCCCACATTTAACGTACCCAATAAAATAGATGTGTTATTGGGTGCCGAGGTTTATGGCCAGATATTGGAGGACGGTATTATTAAAGGTCCACCTGGGTTCCCAGTAGTCCAGAAAACTAAATTAGGGTGGATCCTGTCTGGTCAAATTTATTCTAAAAATAGGGATAACTTAAATCAAGGTAACGTTGTTAGTATGCATGGTCAGTTCGATGAGAACGAGTTACTTCGTAGGTTTTGGGAGTTGGAGTCCGAAACACCTGAAAGGCATCTCACACCGGAGGAGTCGCGATGTGAGGAATTGTACATCGCTACTACAAAGCGGGAGCCTTCAGGTAGGTATATTGTCAAACTTCCGTTTCGCGACGAAGATCCAGCTTGTATGTACGGTAACTCGCGGGATATAGCTATTAAACGTTTTAATTATTTGGAAAGGAAATTATTAAAAAATCCTAGGTTGAAGGTGGAATATGGTAAGGTGATACAGGAATATCTGGATCTTGGTCACATGGAGCTTGTACCAGAAGCCGAGCGAGGTAAACCGGACGCAGTGTACCTGCCACACCATGCCGTTGTCAGGGAGGATAAGACAACGAGCAAGGTTCGTGTAGTTTTTGATGCCTCCTGCTCTGGAACAAATGGTGTTTCTTTAAACAACAATCTTATGGTCGGGCCGACAATCCAACCGGATTTGAGAACGCTTATTTTACGGTGGCGTCGGTATCCTATATGTTTAATTTCGGATATTATTAAAATGTACCGTCAAGTACGAGTATTTAAGGAGGATTCAGACTTCCAACGTATTGTCTGGAGGGATCCTGATAACCCACAAGTTGAGTTGCAGGATTTCCGGTTACTTACTGTAACGTTTGGTACATCTTCGGCTCCTTACCTTGCGGTTCGTACATTGCAGCAACTGGCTCATGATGAAGGAAAGGATTATCCATCGGCATCTGGAAGAGTCTTAGAGGATTTCTATATGGACGACCTTATGACGGGATGCGAAACTATCGAAGAGGGAAAGAGAATTTATAAAGAGATGAACGAATTGTTAGGAAAGGGTGGGTTTCAGCTGCAAAAGTGGAGCAGTAATAGGGAAGAGCTGCTAGAAGAAATAAGGAAGGGCAAGGAAGAAGGGGAAGGTAACCTGGAAATAAAAGTAGATAAAGTAATGAAAATATTAGGACTTACCTGGAACCGCCAATCCGATGTCTTCGAGTACTCCGTCCGGCTGCCACCGCTGACCTATCCTGTAACTAAAAGAAAGGTTATATCAGATATAGCTCGCCTCTTCGACCCTCTTGGATGGATAGCACCAACTATTGTTATAGCAAAAATATTCATACAAAAACTGTGGCTTTCAGGAATCGGATGGGATGACAAGCTCCCACCACAGCTTTTAGATGAATGGGTTTCATATAGGGAAGATCTGGAGTTACTTACCGGTTTTCGTATTCCTAGATGGATAAACACAACACAGGATGATAGGGTCGTTGAACTGCATGGCTACTGCGATGCCTCAAATGATGCTTACGCCGCTGTAGTCTTCATTAGGGTGATTGATGTATCTGGAGGTGTACACGTTAATCTGGTGACAGCAAGGACAAAAGTAGCACCTGTCAAGCAAGTGTCTATCCCAAAACTCGAGCTTTGTGGAGCTGTTCTTTTAAGCAAGCTGTTACATGAAGTGTCACTTACCCTAAAAATCCCGAAGTCAAATCTTCATGCCTGGACAGACTCCTCGGTGGTACTTGCGTGGCTTAGTAGTCACCCAAGTAGATGGAAAACCTTTATCGCCAATCGGGTTTCGGAAATACTTGGCATATTGGATAGTGATCAATGGCATCATGTCCAATCAAAGGACAATCCTGCGGATTGTGCTTCGAGGGGAGCAAGGCCATTACAATACCCAAGGGATGAGATGTGGACTAGAGGTCCAACCTGGTTGCGAGAAGAAAACATAAAATTTAGCACAAAAGAGGTATTAGATACTAATTTAGAAGAAAGGGTAAATAAGGCTTGTCATGTCGCTTTTCAGGATAATTTTGATTTATGGGATAGGTTTTCATCGCTAAGCAAGTTGGTTAGAGTAGTTGCATGGTGTAGAAGGTTTTTAAATTTGAGAAAGGCTAGCAACATTAAGCATACGACATGGATTTCTTCACGGGAAATATTAGAAGCAATGAATGTTTGCATTCGGCAATGCCAAGCTAAGCATTTTGCAGAAGATTTGGATAATTTGGCTAAAATGGGAAGGGTTAACAAAAGGAGTAAACTTACCTCTCTAAATCCATTTTTGGATAATGCAGGACTTTTACGAGTTGGTGGCCGATTACAGTTGTCCGAAATAAGTGGTAACATGAAGCATCCATTATTGATACCTCGTAAATCATCCTTAACACAACTTTTGATAGCAGATGCTCATGAAAAGACACTGCACGGAGGCCCACAACTGATGGTCAACTACTTACGTACGAAATATTGGATAGTAGACGTTAAAAATTTGGCAAGGTTTTTCGTACGTAATTGTGTCATCTGTATTCGTCATGCGGCGCGAACTACTCACCAATTGATGGGTCAGCTACCAACTTCAAGGGTAACAGCTTGTCGACCTTTTCTCCGAACTGGTGTGGATTATGCAGGCCCTATTAGCATCCGTACTTCCAAAGGGAGAGGTCATCGCTCCTACAAGGGCTACATATGCCTCTTCATTTGCATGGCGACTCGAGCTGTCCACTTAGAAGCGGTAACGGACTTGACAGCTCAGGGTTACCTAGCAGCATTTAAACGCTTCGTGGCCAGAAGAGGACACTGTGCAGAGCTCTGGAGCGATAATGGGACTAATTTCGTAGGGGCCGCAAAGGAACTTAAGTCTTTGTTCCAGGAGGAAAGGTCTGGCATAGCAGCAGAGGTTGCCGACGCTTTAGCGTTGAGCGGCACAAGTTGGCACTTTATACCACCGCGTGCTCCGAACTTCGGAGGACTGTGGGAGGCAGGTATAAAGTCAACTAAACACCATCTGAGAAGGATAGTGGGTAACGCAACGCTGACGTTTGAAGAGATGGCTACAGTGTTGGCTCAAATTGAGGCTTGTCTCAATTCGAGACCAATCTCCCAGGTTTGTGATAACCCAGATGAGCCAATGCCTTTGACACCGGGTCATTTTTTAGTTGGGGAGCCACTGGTTCTTGTGCCTGACTGTAATTATGAACAGTCAAACATGAGTAGTCTTCGACGGTGGCAGCTAACTCAGAGAATGTTACAACATTTCTGGCGACGATGGTCCGCGGAATATCTTACGCATTTTCATCATCGTTACAAATGGACTCATAGTAATCCAGAGCCCAATATAGGAGATGTGGTTTTGGTGAAAGAAGACGATCTTCCACCAGCCAGGTGGCTTTATGGAATTATCCTACACAAACATACCGGCTTGGACAAGGTTACTCGGGTTGTAAGTTTAAAATGTAAGGGTAATAGCATTATTAAACGACCCACGTCTAAATTAATAGTTTTGCCTGTTAATAAGTAATTAATAACCATTGTTTGTTGTAATATTTCTGAATTTTTGTAATTTTTTGTGGTAAATAAGGGTGTCTCATGAATCGTGAGTCACAATAAATTTGTATTGGATAGGGTATCGGAATAGGCCATCTTTTTAGGTTATTATAATTACCTTGTTGTTTGTATACATAAATAGGTATGTTTGGACATTCTGTCCATGGTGGGCGGGATGTTTAGAGGTAAACTAGTTCGTCTTTGGTGACATGTTGTCGGCGGCCGATAACAGATGGCGCTAGTAGGTCGATGCTGAATCACGCTATCGAGTGTACGACGTAGTATCCATAAGACGGCCTAGTATGTAGGTTCAAATTGTTATCGACTCTTTACTTGGGGTTTTTATTATATTGGTGTGTGTGAGCGCAAATAAACAGTGAAGCAGTTGATATCCTTGTTTGTTTTTGGACCCTAATCAGGGTAGTACGGGATATTACTGTTAAACTTGTTGACGTAGAGGTCACACTTGCGGGACGTGTAATACCTACTACGTTTATTATTTTACCGGACGCTATAAACAATGATACACTTTTAGGTATCGATTTCTTACGCGCCTCTCGGATTGTTATTGACCTTGGTACGGACTCTTGGTATATGGCTGATCAACCTCAGGTCCTTCACACCTTGCGAACGGAGCGTAGCAGGAACTACGTGGGTTGTGCTGCTGCTGATGTGCTGCGTGAGGAGGAGGGGGTTATGCTGTCCTCACCAGAGAGGAGCCGCCTTGCTGAGGTCTTACAGGAGTATGAAGATGTCTTCAGTTCAGGGGGAGGGCCTCCCACTCCCTTCGCAGAACATAGGATTGATACAGGTGACCACGCCCCAATTTCTATGCCACCTTATCGATTAACACCTCATAAGAAGGAAATAATGAGGGAGCAGTTGGATAAGATGATCAAGGAGGATATAATTGAGGAGTGTGAGTCCGCATGGGCTGCACCTGCTTTGTTGGTGCCTAAGTCGGATGGCACTTTTAGGTTCTGTGTTGATTACAGATTAATGAATGCGATTACTAAAAGTGATTCATACCCTTTACCAGTCATAGACGATTTACTTCAGTATACTGGAAAGAGCTGTTTCATGAGCACCATAGACCTGCAATCGGGGTACTGGCAAGTAGCCGTCAAGGAGTCAGACCGTGACAAAACTGCATTTGTTACGCCCTTTGGCTTATTTAGGTTTAAACGGATGCCGTTCGGATTAAAGAATGCGCCGGCAACCTTTCAGAGGTTAACAGACAGGTTTCGCTCTGGTGCCACTCTCAAGGATGTCACGATTCTTGGTTATATTGATGACCTCATAGTGATCTCGACGACTTTCGAGCAGCATCTCCAAGACCTCCGCGCTGTACTTGACCGGCTTCGACTTTTCCAGCTCCGTGCCAACCGTCCGAAATGCATGTTCGCTCGTAATAAGGTGAAGTACCTAGGTCACGTCATCACACCCGAAGGGGTGTTACCTGACCCGGAGAAGGTTGCAGCCATCGCAGAAATGAAAGAACCGCAGACTCTTAAGCATTTGAGGACGTTCTTACAAACCTGCTCCTGGTTCCGAAAATTCGTGCCGAACTTCTCGAAGGTGGCTCAGCCGCTCACTGTTCTCACGAAGAAAGACCAGACCTGGAAATGGGAGGCGGAGCAAATTAACGCTTTTAATGAGCTCAAGAAACTACTTACCTCTGCTCCTATACTTACCCAGCCCGACTATAACCTACCTTTCATCCTCAGGACCGACGCAAGCAACTATGCACTGGGAGCAGTCTTACTCCAGGGGGAGTCACCGAAGGATGAGCATCCGATCGAGTATGCAAGCCGACTTCTGTCCCCTGCTGAGCGGAACTACTCGACAACAGAGAGAGAGGCTCTCGCCGTCGTCTGGGCTGTGGAGAAATTTCGTGGCTACATCGACGGGCATGAAGTCCAGGTTGCCAGTGACCATCAACCCCTGAAGTGGCTGCTGACCCTCAAGTCACCCTCCGGACGATTGGTTAGGTGGGCGATGAAGTTGCAGTCATTTAACCTAAAGGTAGATTATACTCCCGGAAAGGCGAACCTGATCGCTGACACGCTCAGCCGTCCACCATGTGATGGTGACGATAAGGAGACCTGTGGTGTGTACTGTGCACATCGATTTGCCCAGGTGGAATCCCACGACGGTTCGCGATGCTCAGCTCGCCGACGAGGAGATCGGGAAGATTATGAAAGAGCTGGAAGGTCAGGAGGAGGTAGCGATCAAGAGGTGGACAGACCGTGGGTATCACCTCAGCCAAGGTGTCCTCTACCGTTATGCAGATCCGGAGAGTGAGGAACCTCAGCTGGTCGTACCCGAGAGTATGAGGAAGGAGGTGATGGTAGAAAACCATGATGCGGTGACAGCTGGGCATGCTGGGGTAGAGAAGACGTTACATCGGATTTCACGTCGTTACTATTTTACTGGCATGCGCCGCTATGTTGAAGACTACCTCCGCACCTGTATAGAGTGTCAACGGTATAAGCCGTCAAACCAGAAGCCCTCTGGCCTGCTGCAGACACCTGCACCTGCTCAGCGCTTTGAAGTGTTGGCTGTCGACTTATTCGGGCCCCTGCCAAAAGGACCCAATGGCGAGAGATGGATCCTGATAGTGGAAGATTGCGCCAGCAAGTGGGTCGAGGTATTCGCCCTCATAGAGGCGACGGCAGAAGCATGCGCTAAGACGCTTATATCGGAAGTCTTCCTCCGTTTTGGGGTGCCGCGACGAGTGGTCTCGGACAATGGTGTCCAATTCGTCGCTGATGTCATGCAGCAGGCCATGTTTGTCCTCGGAGTGAAGCAGAATCTGATTCCATTTTATCATCCGGAGGCCAATCCGGTGGAGCGCCGAAATCGGGATCTTAAGGTACAACTGGCCATCTTTGTAGGGAACTCTCATGGACAATGGCCAGAAGTCTTGCCTTTCATCCGTTTCGCACTCAACTCTGCAATATCTAGTAGCACAGGGCAGACGCCGGCCTACCTGATGTTTGCTCGTGAGCTTCGCTCTCCGTTGGACGCACGCTCTGATCTCCGTGCAGTCATCGAGGCAGAGAACTACGTTCCCCAAGTCACCCCTTACCTTTTGAAACTTGTGGATACGTTGACTGCTGCTAAGGAAAAAGTTGAACACCAACAGGATACCAGAAAGGCTCGGAAGGATCACGCCAGATAGGAAGGAGAAGATTATGAGCCGGGAGACTTGGTGCTGCTGCGCAGCCACGTCTTGAGTAATGCAAGTAAGGGCGTTACTTCGAAATTTGCTCCTAGGAGGGATGGACCGTATCAGATCGTGAAGAAGGTAAGTCCTACTACCTACCTGCTCGGTAATTGCGCCATGCCTGAGGAAGTCTTGGGTAAATATCACTTATCGGATATACGTCGTTACCACTCGCGGGAGGGTGAGCAGCCTGAGCCAGTTGTACCCCAGAGGAAGCGTGGACGTCCTCGTAAAGCTCGCGTGTAGGATTTTGGGTTTTTGTACCAGCAATCCTAGGCAAGTTGTAGTTACCGGTGAGGAGTTTGACCGTCCGTGAGGGCACGTTGTCGGTCAAAAGGGGGATTCTGTAACGCACCCTTAAACCGGCCGTTGCAAGCGCGGCTTAAGTAACGGGATTTTCAAAAAAAAAAACAGTTATAGTTTGCACATGGGACGCGCGTCCCCGGTCCGGCTTCGCTAGCCAGGTAGTCAGTCCGCTGTAGCCTTCCAAGATAGTTACCGCGCTCGTCCACGCATTCAGCTCTGTTTTGTTAAGTTTTAAAGTCTTTCTGTTGTGAACATTGTAATTACTTGTGATAAACCGTGTGTGTTAATAAACTCTTAATAGTGACCCTATCTTTTATTTAACTTCACGTTAAAGTACGTATTATTGGTGCTTATTTCTTGTAAGAACGGTGCGTTGAGATATTAATTGAACAATCTCGAACATTCGCCGCTCATAACACTTTCATACCTACCTACGTTGTCGTACTGATCGAAGCGTAGTTAGTATATACCTACAGCCGTACTCGTATAATATTGTGTCTATTTTAATTTACGTATTTACTAGTATATAATATTATATAGATATATTCATTGTCTATAACTTCATTCAACCGCTACTTGTTATTTTGGCAAAATAATGTCCAAACAGAAGAAAAGCGAATTAGATATGGAGTCAAAATTAAAAATACTTATTTGTAAAAAGGAGACATTATTCTCTCAGCTTAATAGCGTTTATGATTTATCAAGGAATATCTCTTGCTTTGATTCTCTTTCAAATGAACAGTTTATGGCGGAATCGGAACTTATTGATGAGTCTCGCGAGAAATTTGAGCTCTTGATTGATGAAATTAATGAATTAAATTTGTCAATTAAGTCAGATGACAAACCGAATTATAACGATCTGATCAGCTTTGATGAGTTATATCTCAGGATCAAGCGAGTTAGAAATAAAATCTTGAGTTCAGAATCCTCGTCCGTTCCTGCTACTAGTAATAATAATTCTCAAATATTACAACATAATATAAAGTTGCCGCCGATTGAACTGCCTAGTTTTGACGGTAAAACCGAGAACTGGCCTATTTTTTATGAATCGTTCAAATCGAAAATTCATGATAACTTATTATTGTCGGACTCGCAACGTGTGCAATATTTGGTAGGTAAACTTACACATAATGCACAAAAGTTCTTAGCCGGTGTCGTACCTACGGGTGATACTTATAAGGTGATTTGGGATAGCCTTGTGAATAAATATCAAGATAAACGCGCATTAGGTACGCATTATTTAAATAATATTTTAAACTTAAAAAATTGTCAAAATACTTCTAGTAGTCTCGACTCTTTCATTGAAATATATTCGGCATCCATCTTAGCCTTAAAACAATTAAATATACCGGATTTAACCGATTTTATTTTATTGCATTGTGCACTTAAAAAGATCGATATTCAAGTTATTCAAGCGTTTGAAATGTCTGTTAGTGACAAAGAATTTCCTTCATATCAGGATTTAATTTCATTTATACAAAATCAAGTTAAAATGCTTGAAAGATCACACGCGATTGATTCGAGTTCCTTGTCTTATCAGCGCGCGAGACAAAATAATAATAATAATAAGTCGAAGCCTTCAGCTGTGCGCGCTCATGCGTTTGTTTCAAGTAATGAAAATAGTTATTATGCTTCTTCTAATAACAATAGCTCGCGATCTTGTATTCTATGTAATAAGATGGATCACACACTTTCCGATTGTTTACAGTTTAAAAATATGAAATCACCGAAGATGAGATTTGAATTTATTAAATCGAAACAGGGTTGTGTAAATTGCCTTAGTGTTTCACATTCCGTTTCTGCTTGTTCGGTGTCTCCTAATTGTAAAATTTGTAAGAATAAATTGCACCATTCATTATTACATTTTGACAAAAATAGTAATAACAATAATCATAACTTTAAAAATAATAGAAATAATTCGACTAGGACGCATATTCAAACGTCACAGTCGTCTAGTGTTCGTTCGTTCCTGCCGCGACCGGTGACGTCCGACGCGTTGGAGTCGCCTGCGTCGCCGTCGCTTGTGAGTTCGCAGCAACCGGTCTCGCGCCGCGCTATAGTACCTACCGATGCTGATAACAAAACGGCGCGCGTCGACTCGGATTGCGCGCGCTTTTCGAACGTACCAATGAGTAATGAGGCGAACGGAACGTCTTGTTTACATGCTCCTTCACTTTCTTTGAGCACTAATTCTAAATCGAATTCTAATACAATACTCTTAGCGACTGCTCAGGTCTATGCGAGGGGGTATAGTAGTAACGATATGACTTTAGTCCGTTGTCTTATTGATAATGGTCCCTCTTTTGTTACAAAAGTTATCAAATATCGGAGTTAGAGGTATCCAACACGAACTTTTTTCTAATTACCTTAAAAATAGAGTGCAAAGAGTAAAAATCGGTGATGAATGCAGTGATTACCTGGAAGTATGCCATGGCGTTCCACAAGGAAGTGTCCTTGGGCCGACCTTATTTTTGACATTTATCAATGATCTTTGTGACTTACGGTTGGAAAATGGTAAAATCATAACTTTTGCAGATGACACGGCTCTCTTATTTAAAGGCGATACGTGGAATGATGTCTTTGGTTATGCTCAATTAGGTTTTAATAGAGTTCTTTCCTGGTTAAACCTAAATAACTTAACACTTAATGTTGATAAAACAAAGTACATAACGTTTGCTATTAAACAAAATTGCCTACCAGATGAAAACATATTTAAAATTTACGCTCATTCTTGTTCGACGAATCAAACCATTTCATGCTCATGCCCCTCTCTGTCTCGAGTGGAGTCTATTAGGTACCTGGGAATTATTATTGACAACACTCTCAGCTTTCGCCAACATATTGAACAACTTACAATAAGAATAAGAAAACTTATATTTATATTTAAAAATTTAAGCTGTATTGCTGATAAGAGCTATTAAAATTGGTTTATTTGACGATGTGCCAATCCCTTATAACGTACGGAATAACTAGTTGGGGTGGTGCGGCAAAAACTGTACTACTTAAACTTGAACGAGCTCAACGAGCTATTTTAAAGGTGAGTAATTGTCTACCAACATTATTTCCTACCAGTGAGCTTTATAAAATGACAAAGATGCTAACAGTTCGACAATTGTTCATTCTTAATACAGTTTTAAAAAAAACATTCGGAGGTAGTTTATGAAAATAATAGTTCAGTCAGTCGGAGACGCGCTCATAACGTGTGTCCTTATGAAAAACAAAGTACTAGCTTTACGAATAAATTTTATAGATTTTTGGGGTCTTTTCTTTATAATAAATTAAACAAGCAGCTGAATATATACCATCTTCCTAAGTATAAATGTAAATTAATAGTACAAGAATGGCTTCTAACGCTCGACTATGACAGCACTGAAAATCTCTTGGAAATAGTATCATAAATCATATATGTACGGAACAATAACAAGAATACATCAATCTTAGGCATGCACTCACACACACACACACACACACACACACACACACACACGCACGCAATACACGTATACACTTACACACACACGTACAAACACCAGAGAAAATTTATTGATATTTATCGATATTTTGCTTAGTTAAGTAAACTAGATGTTCTTGTCTTCGTTACCGGGGTGAGGGCCTGGAGATCTGTAATACAGGTTCATCCTAGTACGGACTCCAGACTCCCACATAATACTGTTACAATATTCTTGATTAAAGAACTACTTGTTTGTATCATATGTGTGAGTAAATAAATATATTGTTTATTATTATTATTACAGAATCATTTAATAACTTTAGATTGTTGTAAAAAACTTAATTTACACGTTGTCGCGTTGAATAATTCTGTAATTCGAGGAGTTGGTATGTCCTCGCGGCCGATTTACGGATATGTAGATTTCGAGATCGTGTCAAGGGTTAGCCCCCATAATAAATATAGCTTACATGTATTAGTCGTTGACTGCATAACTGATCAATTGCCTTCGCATTTTATTGAAAATTGTGACATGGCGTATTTGCATAATATTAGCATGGCGGATTTAACTTGGAATATTCCTGGTAACATAGATATAGTGCTCGGCGCACAATTGTTTCCTTATATTTATTTAGGTCAAAAAATTGATTCAGGGTCTCAAGCCCCGCCTGCTTTGTTAACTTCCTTTGGATATGTGTTAATGGGTGATTGCCCTTACACAAGTCGTGTTTCCTGCGACTTCGAACCATCGTTCTCTGCTGTCGCCTTGAAGGATTTAAATGACGATTTACAGAAGTTCTGGGAGTTGGAGGAGTTACCATCCAAGGGTTTTTTGAGTCCTGAAGAGACTGAGTGTGAAAACGCTTATGTCGCTTCTGTGTTGAGAGACGATGAGGGCCGCTACACGGTTGCTTTACCATTTTCTGTAAGTCCAGAAAACTTAGGCAATTCTCGAAATACAGCACACCGTCGTTTTTTGTGCCTTGAGAGGAAGTTCAAACAAGTGCCTGGGCTACGTGAGAATTATAATACTGTTATTAATGAGTATTTACAAAAAGGATATTTATCTAAAGTTTCAGATTCGGATTTAAATGATGACGGATATTATATTCCTCATCATGCCGTTGTTCGTAAGGACAAGCCCAAGCCTCGCATTGTGTTAGATGCTAGTGCTAGGACGCACACAGGGTTGTCACTTAATGACATCCTGCATTCCGGTCCTAATTTACAGGCCGATTTATTTCTTTTATTATTAAATTTCAGACTATTTCCTGTAGCGATGACAGCGGACGTACAACAAATGTATTTGCAAGTTGGTGTTCCTGCAGCTGATCGCAAATATTTGCGCATATTATTTCGATTTCATGACAATGAAAATGTGTCAACGTTTCAATTCAACCGAGTTCCCTTCGGTTTGAAATGTAGCCCCTTTTTAGCTTTGAGGACATTGCGTCAGCTAGCTATTGACATGGCCCCTTCTTTTCCTGAAACTGCTAATATAGCAGAGTCTAAATTTTATATGGACAATCTTGTGCATTCAGTGCCTGACGAGGCAACAGCTGTTCTTTTAGCTAAGGATCTTATTTCTCTTTTCAAGGCTGGGTGCATGGATCTAATTAAGTGGACGAGTAATTCATCCAAATTGTTACATAATCTACCGGATTCTCACCGGAATTCAATTAATTTCGTTGAAAATAATTCATCTTCTACTTCTAAAGTTCTAGGTTTATCATGGGATCCAACTGAGGATCACTTCTTTATCACTACTGTGGCTGTCCATGAGAAATGCACAAAAAGAAATATTCTTTCCGTTGTAGCTCGTTTATTTGATGTGCTGGGCTTAGTTGCTCCAGTCATATTATATGCTAAGATTTTGATCAAAGAGTTATGGCTCGCAAAGATTGGGTGGGATGAGGCTCCGCCAGTGGACATAGTCCGGCGTTTTTCGATTCTCACACAAGAATTTCCTTTATTATCAAATCTTAGAATTCCTCGACATATTGGTGTAACTCGCTTCAGTAAAATAATGCTCGTGGGTTTCTGCGACGCAAGCTTAAATGGTTACGGTTGTATCATATACTTGCATGCTACTGACGCGGCAGGTAACATATCGGTCAGGTTGTTGTGCTCAAAGTCTAAGGTGGCACCGACAAAAATTACAACGCTGGTGCGATTGGAACTGTGTGCTGCTGTTTTAATGTTAATGAACAGTGAATTTATTGATAAACGTTACGTTGTATATAGAAAGGATAGATCATGCTCAAGGAGTTCAAAGAAAGATGGAGGAGGTGTGATGGTTGCAGTGTCTAAACATATTCCTTCTTCTCGACATTCAAATTGGGAAAGTAATGCAGAAGATTTATGGGTATCTATTGATGTTAAAACTAACGACACAGTCCAAAAAATTTCTATCTGCGCCGTTTACTTACCTCCTCCTGTTTCTTCTGAAACTTTATCTAGCTTTTTAGAAAACTCTACTGATATCATAGATATATCAGATAAAGTCATAATATTGGGCGACTTTAACTTAGGTTTTATTGATTGGTCTCGTAAGTCGGATAGTGACCCATGTATTGCAACAAATTATGGTTCGAAACTGGGACGCTCTCTTATTGACTTTATGGCTGTTAATAATTTATCGCAAATGAATGATGTGTCTAATGTTGATGGCAGAATACTTGATCTAGTTCTTTCCAATGTTGATTGTTTAAATGTTACTAAATCTATAAGTATGCTTAGCAAAGTAGATCAAAAACATCCTCCAATTTTGATATCGATCCCAAAACTTACTCCTGAGTACCTCAAGCCGATAATAAGCCATCGTTACAACTACTTTAGAGCAGACTATGGCAATATTGTACCTTACTTGAAGAGCATTAACTGGCAAGTGGAGCTAGAAAAATGTCAAAATGTTAACGAAATGACTAATATATTTTACCACTTTTTAAATATAGCCGTAGCATCCTATATTCCTAAAACAAGACCTAAACTAACTAAATTTCCTTCCTGGTTTAGCAATTTCCTAATTAAAATAATTTCCGAGAAAAGCAAAAAAAGATTAAAATATTTGAAATATAAGAACCCTCGTGACCAACTAGAATACGAGCTTCTTCGCGAACGAGCTCATAATGTAAGTAGTCAATGCCTTTTTAATTAAAAAAAAAGAATTGAAAGCGATATTTCTAAAAATCCAAAAAGCTTTTGGCGTTTTGTGAAGGACAGGCGCAACGGCGTATCCAATATCCCAGCTGTAATGTATCAAGCTGATCAGGTCGCAAACACCGGACCAGATATTGCCCAAATGTTTGCAAACAAATTTTCATCTGTTTTTAGTAAAGTGGCTGCAAACGACGGCGGTGACTTATCTATGTATGTTCAATAATTCATGTTTAAATTCTGTAAAATTAACTGAAAGAGACATTATAGGTGCAGTCAAAAAGCTTGACATTTTCAAGGGAGCTGGCCCAGATGAGATTCCCCCTGTTTTCGTCAAACGTTGTATCTCGGCCTTAGCGTTACCACTGGCTATTATTTTCAATCGATCTTTGCGTGATGGTGTATTTCCTGATATTTGGAAAAATTCAAAGATCGTTCCGGTATTTAAAAAAGGCGTCATTAATGACGTTAGTAACTAGAGACCGATTTCAATTATTTCATGTATTCCTAAATTGTTTGAATCCTTGATATGTCCAATTATTACGCGTCACTTAAGCACATGTATATCAGACCATCAGCATGGGTTTAGGAAGGGCCATTCGATTGAAACTAATCTTGTATTTTTTATGTCGTATCTCTGTAAAGAAATTGACAAAGGTCGGGAAGTTGATGCCATATATATGGATTTTTCTAGTGCATTCGATAAAGTGTGTCACTCGCGCTTAATTAACAAGCTAAAAAGATATGGGGTATGTGGATCTTTGCTAGAATGGTTCCAGTCTTATTTAGCAAAAAGACTCCAGTTTGTGGTAGTGAATGGTTACAAATCAGAAAGTTATATAGCGATCTCAGGCGTCCCGCAAGGATCGCATCTGGGTCCAATCCTTTTTGCTGCCTTTATCAATGATATAACTTTTGAAATACGCAACTCTGAATTCTGTCTTTTTGCTGACGATTTAAAAATATACAAAACAGTAAAATCTACTGTAGACGTGCAACTCATCCAAAGTGATTTAAACAGAATTAGTACATGGTGTCAATTAAATGGTATGATACTTAATACTAAAAAATCATATCATATTAAATTCTCAAGAAAGTGTATACCTTTCACGTCCTCCTATAAGATGAACTCTGATATCTTGGAGCAGGTTAAAGAAGTTCGAGATTTAGGCGTAATAGTGGATAGCAAATTAAATTTTAAGTCTCACATTGACGCTACCGTTCAAAAAGCTGGAAGAATGCTTGGCTTCCTAAAACGAAACGCTAAAGGTTTTATGTCAGCCAAAACCAAAATAATTTTATATAACGCCTTGGTTCGAAGTCACCTAGAGTTTGCATCGGTGGTTTGGGGTCCTCAGTTAATCACTTATTCCCAGCGCATTGAAAGCATACAGCGTTCATTTACTAGACATCTTGCATTCCATTCTTCGGGCATTTCCCACCGTAACACCTATAACGTTCGTCTCAAACATTTCGCAATGATGTCACTTTGTAACCGACGTGTATTGCTGAATATATTGTCTTAGATGAACACCCCACTTCCGCCGCCGGGCCGAGCGGAATCACATAAAAAGGAATGACAATCAGAGAGCGGGTTCACTCCTCGTGCGGTTTTCGTGCTGAACGGACGTAGCTATTCGCTAGGATTCTTTTCGTATAATTAATTTATTTAAGTTAGAGTCAATATTGATTGTTTTGGTTGTAATTAATTAATGTTTGTTAGAAGTTTTGTTTAGGTTAAGTTGGCAATTGTTTTCTGACGTGACAACGTCTTATAAATTGGTTTGCCGGGAGGCACTTCAAGAAACTGCGTTAGTAGCTCCGCTCACGTTATGCGCTTACAATGAGAGCGAGTGAGAGGCACGCGTCCCTTCCACTCGGGCATGGTTAGCCCGCCTAAGAGCGAGAGAGACAGACATAAAAAGTGAAAGGCACGCGTCCCTTCCACTCGAGCACAGTTAGCCCGCCTAAGAGCGAGAGAGACAGAGCGAGATTCTTTGTATAAATTAATGTTTTAAATAATCTAATATATATAAATCTCGTGTCACAATGTTGGTTCGCGATGGACTCCTAAACCACTTAACCGATTATAATAAAATTCGCACACCATGTGCAGTTCGATCCAACTTGAGAGATAGGATACTTTAAATCTCAAATTATTATAGTCGCAATTTTAATTTATTGATAATTAATTGTCTCTTATTGTTTGACATGACAATTTGACATGGCAGTCTTATGACACCTAGCGCCACACAAGAGAACTAAATTGAGAGTGTTATATGTAACAGATGTCGATACCTTTCGACTGGGTTGAGTAAGTAATCAATAGATGGCGCTGCTATGGTAAATCTAACTTGCACCCGTGCGATGCCGGGGCGGGTAGCTAGTTCTTTGTATAAATAAATGTTTTAAATTGTTACTATTATTTCATCCTTCTTCCTACTATACGAATGAATATTCACATTAAAATTATTTTACCACTCAAAGTCGTTGTCACGTAAAACTTTCGCCCGTATACCGACTTTACAGGCAACCAATTTTTTAAATAAAATTGGTGTTCTATCGATAATTTCAGAAGTAGGGATACGAGAAATCCACGTTAGACTGTTCGCCATTTAATCTCATAGGTCTTTTAGGTTGTGTGTGTAGGCTGTGTTGTTTTGCTGTGAAAAAAATCTGTAAGTACAACCTTTGTTAAGATGTCAGGGCGCTCTTCTCGGTTGGAAGAACGAGATTTGTCACGTAGGCAACGTCGTGATAATAGTAGATCGCGGTATCATCGTCATAGCAGTGTGAATAACCGATACACGCCGCCATTATCTAGTCGCCGTCGCAATCATTCACCAGACCGTTGTGACAGGCCTTCTAGGCACCGCGACTCATCATATAGGTCTCGATCACGTGACAGCAGGCGTCGTGAAGGTTCTTATGATCACCATAACAGCTCGCGTGACATAGTTTATGATCGCATTCTTTCGAGGTTGGAATCGATTGAAAATAGGTTGCCGACAACTATGATGTCAAATAGCAGTCCGTCACGCCCAATAGGTGAAAACCACGCGATATCATCCATGAATCGAGAGGAGAGTCAAACTTTACCTTCTTTACCTATTGTTGTACCGCCATCAATTAGCGAGTTAGGTTCCGGCATTACAGGGCAGGCGACCGGAGTATTAAATTCTCAGCAGCCGGAGACCAGCATTAATGGGGTAAAAGATGTGGCTGAAGGAATTGTGGGTGCGCTGACTACTTTGTTGAAGACCAAAACTCAAAACTTCTATATATCGCCTTTTGACCCAAGCGTGCATGACTTTGATGAATGGTGCGCAGAAGTCGATCGCGCCCGATTGCTAAATAATTGGGACGACCGCGAATGCCTTGGTCGTATAGGTGGTTGTTTACGTGGAGAAGCCAAATCTTGGCTAAATGACTGGGTTTCCACAGACAGGACATGGAGCAATTTCAAGGTCGAGTTTAGATCGTTGTGTCCGCGGAACATTGACTACGCTAACGTTTTGTTTGAGGTCATGTGTACTAATTCCAATAGGTACTCAACATATGCGGAATATGCACGAAAATCGCTCCTGCGTCTTAACATAGTGAAGGGATTGTCAGACGAGTTAAAGGTTTCGATTGTTGTGCGGGGCATCATAGATCCTCAGGTGAAAGCTGCAGCAACTAATGCGAAGTTGCAAACGAAGGAGTTGGTGGAATTTTTGTCTGCGTATGTAAAACCAAAAACTGATTTTCGTCCTTCTCACAACGCTGTACGTGTGTCGAGTACGTACCACCCGCGCAAACGCGATTTGCCAAGGTTAGATGATAGCAAAGTCACATGTCTTATTTGTGGTAAGCTAGGTCACAGGAAATGGAGTTGTCCAAAGAAATCGAAACCCGAAGCTACTGTTTCGTCTCAAGCATCTGCTGATCCCAAATCTGCCATGTCATCAACTGTCAATAGGTCTTCTAAATTTTGTACATTTTGTAAACGTAATGGACATCTAGTAGACTCATGCTTTCAAAAGCAACGATCCGAAGGTAATGGTAAGGAAATAAATGAGGTGAATTTTTGCTTAGAATCGACCCAAAACAAAACAACGTAATCTCGGCTGTAATTAATAAAGTACCCGTTGATGTTTTGATTGACAGCGGGTCTAACATTTCTCTCATATCAGAAACTATCTTGAAACATTTTAACTTGAACCGAATACCTTCTTATCGCTTGCTGCGCGGAATTGGTAGTCAAGAGATAGAGTCTACTTCGTACGTCACAACTATTATTGAATTCCCAGATGTATCATTAGAAATCGATTTATATGTTGTTTCGGGTGACTGTATCAGTGCGCCAATTCTGATTGGCACGGATGTGTTAGATCAAAGAGGTTTAACATACATCCGAACCAATAATGAACAGCGCTTAATTAGGTCTGAGTCATCAACCGTGCAGCATGTGAGCGTGGTAGACGCTGAACAGGTGAAAACTCCTTTAATAGGTGATGATAAGAAGCGGTTGCTGGAAATAATCTATGAGTTTTCAGATTCTTTTATTTCGGGTACAGCAACTTCCACAGTGAACACGGGCAGCATGGAGATCAAGCTCACCTCCAATACGCCGGTAAGTCATCATCCTTACAAGCTGTCGGCCGATGAGAAGATCAGGGTTCGCGCCATAGTTAACGATTTGCTTAGTAAGGGAATCATTCGAGAGTCACAGTCAGAATATGCTAGTCCTGTCATTCTCGTCAAGAAAAAGGACGGGAGTGATAGGATGTGCGTTGATTATCGTGCTCTCAATACGATAACCGTCAGGGAAAGGTTTCCCCTGCCGTTAATCGACGACCACATAGACAAGCTTGGTAGGTGCAAAGTCTTTACTAGCCTTGATATGGCTACAGGCTTTCACCAGGTGCCTATGAAGGATGATGCATCTATCAGTAAGACTGCGTTCGTTACTCCTGATGCTCAGTACGAGTATTTGAAGATGCCCTACGGCTTGGCAAATGCTCCTATTGTTTATCAGAGAGTCATCACAAAAACGCTGAAATCACTAATTGACACCGGTAAGGTATTGACATATATTGACGATGTTCTGATTCTATCCAACTCAGTAGATGAAGGTCTTGAATCATTGAGGGAGGTTTTGCAGACTCTCAAGACCGCGGGTTTTTCAATCAACCTCAAAAAATGTACCTTTTTAACCCACGAGGTGGAATACTTGGGACGGCTGATTGGTCACGGTCAGGTTAGGCCGAGCCCTGGAAAAATCGACGCGCTTGTCAAATCGCCTAAACCGTCTAACGTGAGAGAGGTTCGTCAGTTCTTGGGCCTTGCAGGGTACTTTCGCCGTTATATTGCTGGCTATGCTTCTAAGACTGCGTGCATAGCAAGGTTGCTACGAAAGTTTCTCATGGGGCACTGACCAGGATATTGCTCGTGATTATATAATCCGTTGCCTTACTAATGAACCCGTTTTAGCCATATTTGACCCCACCTTACCCACGGAACTGCACACGGATGCGAGTGCTGTTGGGTTAGGAGCAATTCTTTTACAGGAACATGCGAATAAGAGAAAGAGGGTTGTTGCTTATTTCAGTAAGTCCACTCAGGGCGCTGAACCCCGGTATCATAGTTACGAATTGGAAACTTTGGCAATTATTCGTGCGCTTCAACACTTCCGCCACTATTTAATCGGCATACATTTCAAAATAGTGACGGATTGTAATTCTTTAAAATTAACGGAACGTAAGAAAGATCTTTTACCGAGGGTTGCGCGCTGGTGGGTTTACATGCAAGATTTTACGTTTACCTTGGATTATAGGAAAGGGTCTTTAATGCAACATGCTGATTTTTTAAGCAGGAACCCTATAACCGTTTCTCATATTCGCAACCCAAATAATTGGGCCAAAATGGCACAAACAGCTGATTCGGAAACTCAAGAGTTAATCTCTAAACTAAATGAGGGGCAATTAGATCATACACGGTACATGATTAAAAATAACTTGTTGTTTTATAAATTCGCACCAACTGGGGAAGATCAACGTTGGTTATGTTTTATACCTAGAGGTCATAGATTAAGCTTATTAAAGATTTTTCATGACGAGCATGCACACATAGGGATTGATAAAACGACTGACTTAATCTTAAAACATTTTTGGTTTCCAAATTTAAGGCAATTTGTTAGGAAGTATATAAATCATTGTCTAATATGCTTAGCTCATAAGAAGGTACCTAGGGCTCCTCAGCTACCAATCCAGTCTTGGACGAAACCTGAAAACCCCTTCTCCATTGTTCATACTGACGTTCTCGGACCGTTACCTGAGTCAAATGGGTTCAAATACATTTTAATTGTGGTTGATGCCTTTTCAAAATATTGCCTTTTGTACTCATTATACAGACAAGACTCCGACGAATTGAAACGTGTGTTCTCTAACGCAGTATCACTGTTCGGAACACCGCATACAATTGTATGTGATCGAGGGAGGATGTATGAGAGTATGGCATTTCAAAATTGGGTAAGTGGCTTGGGAAGTACCATCCATTATATTACACCTAAGCTAACGTACATACTCAGTTGGTGACCAAGTGTTCGTCAATAAGGCGACGCAAGCCACCGGGAAATTGGACTCCGGCATGCGTGGCCCTTACAAGGTCACTCGTGTCCTCCCGCACCATCGATACGAGCTAGAGCTACTGGCCGGGTCATATGGCAAAAAGACCCAGGCCGCAGCTGAACATATGGTGTTATGGCGCGGCGAATGGACTCCTGACACATGTTCAGCTTTCTTTGAGGAGGGTGAGTAGTATTGAGACAAGATAACGTGGGCTTGTCTGGAGACAAGATAACGTGGGCTTGTCTGGAGGCAAGATAACGTGGGCTTGTCTGGAGTCAAGATAACGTGGGCTTGACTGGAGACAAGATAACGTGGGCTTGTCTTGACAAGATAACGTGGGCTTGTCATAACATCTACCTATTCAAATATTGCATTGTAGTGCGTTTGATGGTAGTCCGGAATGCTATCATTCGCAATGCATTGAATTTTATTATGGTTCATGTGTTGTCCATAAGTCTGAAGCTAAGTTTTCAGTTTTCTTATTTCATGTTTTCTATTTACATAACTAAGGGGCTTTTACTATGGGCGCTTGAGTGCACGCTTGCGCCTGTGGTGGTGGTTCTTATTTATGTTTCGACTAAATTCATTTTTGCTGTACAGTATGATTGTGAAATTTCTTATTGCTCTCATTTAGCTTCTGACTACGCAGCATCTTATTCTTATGCAAATCCTTATGTATGATGTCTTGTGTGTTGCAGAAGCGAATCACATTGATAACATTGATGATGATGATGATGACCAGGCTAATCAACCCTCGAATCAACCCTTAAATGAATGCGAGAGAAATGAAGATACGGTCGAGGACAACCGACTATCAGGAACGGCCGTCTTAGATGAACACCCCACTTCCGCCGCCGGGCCGAGCGGAATCACATAAAAAGGAATGACAATCAGAGAGCGGGTTCACTCCTCGTGCGGTTTTCGTGCTGAACGGACGTAGCTATTCGCTAGGATTCTTTTCGTATAATTAATTTCTTTAAGTTAGAGTCAATATTGATTGTTTTGGTTGTAATTAATTAATGTTTGTTAGAAGTTTTGTTTAGGTTAAGTTGGCAATTGTTTTTTTTTTTAATAAAATTGGTGTTCTATCGATAATTATTGTTTAAAAAAAAAAATTCTGGTGCCGTAGATTGTAATAACCTACTTCAGTGCATTAATCTTAACATCCCATGCAACTATCCACGCCATCCTATTACTAAAATCTTTTACATCCCTGCCAGTAGAACAAACCTCTTAAAAAATTCGCCTCTATCAAAAATTTGCGCCGAATACAACCGGGTATGTGCATCTGTTGACATTGACATTTTTCATGACTCATGCACGAGAAAGAAGTTATCTGTGTACCTGCTCTCTAAGCAGGTTCTTAAAATTTTGTAAAATTATTCTGTTAATCTGCTTACTATTTTTGTGTTTTTTTTTTTATAATATTCGTATTTATAATAACATGTCTTAGATTTTAGGAGAATGTTGTACACGTCTTTTATTGGCGTACATACCAGGACTTTGTTTTATGTAAGATTTGCATATAAATGTATTGTGTGTTATGCTGTTGATGTGTCATAATAAACAAATAAATAAATAAATCTCAAGGCTAAAGTCAGAAAAAAGCCCAGGACCTGATAGAGTAACTAATGACGCCCTGAAGCTAGGTATCTCTTACTTAACTGGACCATTAACGCAACTTTTTAATTTAGTATTAAAAACAGCAACAACGCCCAAACAATGGACTGAATCAGATATTATAATCTTACTGTACAAAAAAGGAGACCCAAAAAACATAAATAATTATCGACCAATAAGTCTGCTATCTTCAATATATAAATTATTTTCATCAATTCTGGAAAGAAGAATAAGAGTCAAAATTGAAAATCACCAACCGATAAAGCAGGCAGGATTTAGACGGGGTTTTTCGACAGTGGATCATATCCACTCTATCGAAATGCTCATAGAAAAATATCAAGAGTATCGGAGACCGCTCTACCTCGTGTTCATAGACTATCAGAAAGCATTCGATAGTTTGTTTCATCACTCAATATGGGAAGCTCTATATTCGCAGGATATTGAAACAGACTACATCAAAGTCCTACAATACCTATACCAAAATTGTACCAGCAGAATAAGATTGGAGTCAACCGGTCCTCCTATACCGGTCTCGACCGGGATCCGTGGGGCCGTCCCTACAAGATGGTATTGGGAAAGCTGCGTCCATGGGTGCCTCCATTGACGGAAACGCTCGATCCCCTTTTCGTGGACACGGTCGTCGATTGCCTGTTTCCCGCAATCGCCGAGGAACCGGGCCCGTCGTCGTTGACGCCATTGGCGTGGTCGGACGAATGGGCAGTCGGCAAACTATTTTGTATTTGTGTGGGTGTATTTACGTGAATAAATCCTCTTTCTTTCTAAAGATTTCTTGTCCGGCTCCCATGCAGCGCGGGCGGCTCCTTTGATGTAAGTAAAGACAAAACTCGGAAATATTCACTCAGTCTTGTAACACGCGCGATTAGAATTGCACCTACCTATCATCGTTTCGTAATTAGTGAGTGAGTTGACGTAATTTGCAAGTGTTGACAATGGCTTTTCGGTATTCGAATGTTGAGTATACTGAAATGGTAAGAACCTTGGCACAGTGTGGTGACAATGTGACATTAGCGTGCAGAACTTATAATAGCAGGTTTGGTACGAATGTAGACCGCAGGACCATGCTATCCGCTACTCAACGGCTCCGAGACCACGGAACATTTCGACCGAACACTGCCATCGACAGAGGAGACAATGTACACGTACCTACTCGTCTTCAAAGCGAAATACTGGAGTATTTCGATGCGAACCCTCATTCCAGCACCCGTGAAGCCGCCCCACTGTTTAACGTCAGTCATATGTACGTGTGGCGAACGCTTCATAGTGACGGCCAGCACCCATTCCATTTGAGACGCTGTCAAGAACTGTGTCCACATGATTATGAACCACGGTTGGAGTTCAGTCAGTGGTTAGTGGAAAATTGGCAGCGAAACATTATTTGGACGGATGAGTGTACTTTCACTAGAGTGGGCATGTTTAACCAACATAATACGCATTTGTGGAGGCAAGAAAATCCTCACGCATGCAGAGTTGATTTTTTCCAGCACCGGTTCTCGGTTAACGTCTGGGCGGGTATTATCGGTACACACATACTTGGCCCCGTATTCCTAGACAGATTAACAGGACCATCTTATTTGGAGTTTTTAAGAGAAACTCTGCCGTCTTTGTTGGAAGACGTCCCACTTCAAAATTTGCGTGAAGTATTCTATCAACACGACGGTGCCCCAGCGCATTTCACATGGACTCTCAGGCAACACCTGGATGCTGAATATGGAGAGCGATGGATAGGTCGTGGCGGCCCGGTTCAATGGCCTCCAAGGTCACCTGATTTGACACCGTTAGATTTTTTTCTGTGGGGACGTGTTAAATCTTTAGTTTATTTTAAAGATTCAACTAGCATTGAGGACTTAAAAAATAAAATCATAGCTGCATTTGACATAGTGAAAAGTGATACTGTAGTCTATATATATAAAACTCAAAGGTGACTGACTGACTGACTGACTTATATAGTGATCTATCAACGCACAGCCCAAACCACTGAACGGATCGGGCTGAAATTTGGCATGCAGGTAGATATTATGACGTAGACAACCGCTAAGAAAGGATTTTGATCAATTCTACCCCCAAGGGGATAAAATAGGGGATGAAAGTTTATGATTTTCGACTGATTGAACTGAACGTACAGCCCAAACCACTGGACGGATCGAGCTGAAACTTGGCATGCAGGTAGATGTTATGACGTAGACATCCGCTAAGAAAGGATTTTGATCAATTCAACCCCTAAGGGGATAAAATAAGGGATGAAAGTTTGTGATTTTCGACTGATTGAACTGAACGCACAGCCCAAACCACTGGATGGATCGGGCTGAAATTTGGCATGTAGGTTGATGTTATAACGTAGGCGTCCGCTTTTGATCAATTAACCCCCTTTCGACTGATTTAACTGAAATTAAAGATTGGAGCTACTATGATAAAGACGTCCGCTTAGACGATTTTGATAAATTCAACCCCCCTTGGGATAAAATATGGGATGATGGAGGATGTAAATGTATTAGTTTGAACCTATCAGTACCTAATGGAACGAAACGGGGGTGAAAAATTGAATGGGACTTAATACAATTTTCAAAATAGAAAGCTGAAAATTGGTAAACATAGCTACTCTTCATTTTAAATAAAAAATACACTATTAAGTTTTTGTCGAAAGTACCCTCCAACCAGTAAAAAACCGGGTGAAATTTGTTTGGTATTTTTAGTACTTTCTGAGTTAGAGCACATTCGAAAAGAACGCTGGTTACCGGCGCCGATCTGCCAGTAGGTTTGGGTAAAAAATATCGACATATCAAAATATCGATATTTTTTCAGAAAAATATCTATAAAATAAAAATATATATAAAATAAAAATAAACTAATCTGACCCTGTAAGAGGGGCGCTACTGTCTTGGTCTTTATCTGACAACAGTATAACATTCGCATTAGTTGCAATTTTGGCAACCGGACCAGATAAGTTTGTGGCACTGTATGTTAATTTTTTCTTGGCTACAGGTACATAAACATGTTTTTTAATAATAAAACTGATGTCATAACAGCCAGATGTGTATTTAGCTACTTTAAAATTTCGAATATTTTGGCAATTTTTATAAATAATTGCACATTGGGCAAAACATACCGATATATCGAAATATCAATATTAAATTTCTTGGGTGGTATATATCGATACATTTGGAAAATATCGATACGATAAATGTCGATATGTTTTTCCCATTTGCCCATCCCTGTCCCTATCTGTCAGCACGTATCGGTATAGTCTAAGATCCGAATCTAAATCGACATTCATCGGGTTGAAAAGAGAATCAAAATTATAAAATAATAAATTTCGTATATATTAGAAAATATATTAAAAATGGGTAGACAACAAAAATCCTGGACAGAATATTAAGTATTAGTTTATACCACTCTTTAGTATTAAACAAATATTTCTTAGTATTTAAAATGATTTTTTTGTGTTTAATAAATCTGATATTCATTTATTACATATTAATAAACCTTTTTAAATACTAAGAAATATTTATTAAGCACTAAAAAGTGGTCTCTAATAAATTATTTGTTAAATATTAACAAATATTTTTAACTATCAAAAAAAGTTTCTATTAGTGTGTTTGATTCTCTTATCAACCCGATGAATGTCGATTTAGATTCGGATCTTTGACTATACCGATAAGCGCTGGCAGATCAGCGCATGGATCAGCGCCGGTAACCAGCGTTCTACATGAATGCGCCCTTAGGGACAATAATGTCCAATGAGTAATGTCCAGTCTTTTTGTTAAGCAATATTTTTTTAAATCACCCCTAAACTTCAAAATATATGGGGTTAAAATTAAATAGAGATTTAACCCTCCACATATTTATACGGGATGTGAAATTTGATTAGGACATTTCCACGGGATCGTGAAGTGCAAATTCATGAAAAATAACTTTCCCTGATTAAGTTATGCTAAAGATGTTTAACTGAAGTTGTTACTAAAATTTCAGCCTGAAAAAATAGTATTTGTAAATAAGTCCAAAGAAAAAGCGCTCTCGAGTTCAGTAAAAATGCGCGATATAACCAAATTTCACGCGGGCAAAGCCGCGGGCGGAAAGCTAGTGTTACATAATTTAAAACGTCAATTGCACAAACGTGCATTATTGTGCATTCAACAAGGCGGAGGACATTTTGAAAATATCATGAAAAAACGACGCCGCCGAAGTTGGTAGGTATTGGGAGAAGGAAGACGAAAAAACTATCGAACCTGTAAGTTACTTTTACTAAATTTTATTACGTCATGTTTGATATTTTATATCATTAATAACTTTTAAATACGCCGCCTGCGACTACCTTATTGTAATAATACTTACCTACAGTTCTATTTTATAACAATTGCCAACCATCTCATCATCAAAGTAGAAACATAATTTAACTAAGTATGTGTGTATGTGTGTGTGTGCGAATGGATATTATAATATGAACGTAGTCGTCAATCTAAATAAGTAAAAGTAGTTGCTTAAATAAATATGAATGAAAGTAATGAAAAAACCGGCCGAATGCGAGTTGGACTCGCGCACCTAGGGTTCCGTACCATTATGTCTAAAAACGCCAAAAAAATCTGGTCTATTGTATGAAAGCCTCACTTAAATATTTAATTGTTTTATTGTAGCCACATATTAGCCATAACGCTATCTCTTGGACCGAAAGGTAACTAAACTCGCTGAGGCTTCGAAAGTATGAACGGTCACTTAAATATTTCATATTATTCTGTTTTTTAGTATTTGTTGTTGTAGCGGCAACAGACATACATCATCTGTGAAAATTTCAACTGTGTAACTATTACGGTTCATGAGATACAGCCTGGTGACAGACGGACGGACGGACAGCGAAGTCTCAACAATAGGGTCCCGTTTTACCCTTTGGGTACGGAACCCAAAAAAATATTGCCGCAGTATGATTTAATAAGAATAGCTATTTTAATTGGGCTGTTTAAAGGTGAGCACCATTTAGGTACTTAATTAAAGAAGTGAGAAATTACTTTATCGGGACTTAGAGCTCCCTACCATCCAAGTATTGAAAAACCTCTCCGAGAGATTCTTCAAATCCTCGGAAGAACACCAAAACGCTATGATTAGGGAGGCAGCGGAGTATGTCCCTCCCACCCTATCCCGTCACCAAGTCCGTAGACCCAGAAATGTCCTATCGGACCCACCAGACAAACTCTCTTCTGATTTAGAATGGCTCTTGTCGGCCTCCAAAAAATCAGACGCCAACGCTATCGATAGCGCTCAACCTGTTGTGAGCGCAAGCCCCTCTCCAACTAATTGATGTTTTTCATGCGGTAGCTCCTTAGAGAGCCCCGCTAGTGCCCCGACTCTCCAATCGGGGTCGTATCGATGAAGGCTAGTAGTGTATAATGGGGGGTCCTAGATCTTTCGATCTAGGACCCCGCCATTATACACAGTATATTCTGTGCGTATACTGCCTGAATAATGAATGTTCGATCATTCTGAATAATGAATGTTCGATCATTCTGAATAATGAATGTTCGATCATTCTGAATAGTGAATGTTCGTCAATATTCGTAAACTCAATCCATTATACACAGTATATTCTGTGCGTATACTGCTTGAATGATCATCTGTATTCAAAATCAAACTACTGAAACTTATAAACTGAGTTTATCGGATTTAGAATGAATGTTCATTCATTAGTTCAGGATTCTGTGCGTATACTGCTTGAATAATCATCTGTGTTCAAAAATGAAACTATTGAAACTTTTAAACTGAGTTTATCGAAAGTCGAATGAATGTTCATTCATAGCCATTCGCCTTACCTACTTACTGCGATTGACATTTATTTATTAGTAGTAAATCCGCCCTCGCTTCGCTTCGGGAAACCAGTCCCTTCAAAAATCTCTATAAATTTTAACAAATTATGTTATTCCGATGTCTAACAAACTTTCGCATTTATAATAATAAGTAGGATTTAACATTCAAATTAGAATTATATTGTTAGTCACAGTACCATTAATATATAGGTAATTGTTTTCGTTCATCTAAGACTAAATATTATCAGATCAGCATGGGATCGTTTTAATTTTGTAAGTTGTAACGTGAAGCGAATATTTGAATCATCTGATTCTGTTTATTATGACTAAAGACGTAGCACATCAGGAGCTATGCTATAATATTATATTTGAATACGGGTAAGTGTAAAAGGTACATTTTATTTACTTTGAATTGAACTGCCCTCTATTTATCACAGATCTTTGTATAATAAAACATATTAACTACATGGAGTATACTTGAGCACTGTGATTGAGTAAGTATGCTGTAAGACTCATCTTAAGATATTGGGGTTATCGAGATTATTAGGTAAGTAGGTACACCTAAATTGAATATTGTCAGATCAGCATTGGATAGATATAATTTTATGATGTGAAGTGAATATTTGAATTATCTGTATAATATTATTATGACTAAAGACTTATGCACATCATGAGCTAGGCTAATTATATTTGGAACTGCCCTTTCTTTATCGCAAATCTTCGTATAAAACATTAACATTGTAGTTGAGTATGCTGTAAGATTCATCTTATGATATTGATTTTGTTGTGTTTATTAGGTACACCTATCTAATAAATAGATTTATAAATAAAACTAAAAGTTATGAATTATATATAATTTATATTTTGCATAAAAGAAAAAAACTACATTTCAATACAATCAGAAACATATTTTCGCTTGCTAATAATATTATAAAGTTATAGCACCAATATCACCATATCAATTATCTAATAATATTATTTGTATCTAATGATAAAACAATATCTTTCACCTGTGAATAAACATGATCATTTGTGATTTGGTTGAGAATACCGGCCACCGTTAAACGGATTCATGTATGGATCCTGATTGATTATCAATGGTGGAGAGACTGGAGAATACACCCAGCTTGGTACTTCCTGAAATAAATAGTAGAGATTAACGATATTTTAATATACATTATTTAGTGAAGTAAACAAATGATAATGTTGTTGAACACTTTGAAATTTTTTGAATAATACAAATCAAAAAAATAATTATACTTACATCCGTCGATGCCATATTTTAGTATGTAGAGATGCTCAGTAAACTTTGCTTAGCCAATTGCTTGAGCATGTGAACCGATAAGATAAATTTTTCAGACAAGAATGAAAATTGTTAACTAATTTATAAATATTTATAGACAATTTTTTGCTTACCGCTCCACTATTGAAATATATAGATGTTGTGAATTGAGCCGAGTCAGCAGTTAAACTTGTTACGTTATGAGCATTTTCATAAATTATGCGGAAATAGATTATGGATACAAAACGCTAATCGCTATTCTTATAGTAATGAGATCACATCTTAATCGTTTCTATAAGGATAATATGCTGATACAGAAATTAAATCATCAAAGTGTGCAGGGTTTGATTCGCAAAGACCGATACATCTTACGCTGCGTTTTTAATTGCGCCGGCGCCTATTTAAGAGACTCCTCGAGGAGCCCGGATCACAAAATACTTTCTGGACTCACCAGCAGAACATAAGCAGCAGCATCTATCTTCCAGCAATGTAAGTACACAAAATATATTATTACTGAAATCTTATAGATCATTTAAATGTAGGCTCAATTAGATGGTAGGACTATTTAAATAGAATAGTTTCAGGATCATAATTTATTGCCTCATTTTACTTAATGTTCATTATTACAATGATAACCTATTAATAAATAATTAATTAATTTCAGTATTCATATATTATAATGAAAGTGTATTTAATCATAACTAATAAATGTATCAATGATTGAGTTTACGAATATTGACGAACATTCATTATTCAGAATGATCGAACATTCATTATTCAGAATGATAACTTATTCATTAATTTCAATATTCATCTAATCAAATTGTAATTATAAGTAATGAATAAAATAATGATTGAATGTATGAATAAATAACGCCACATATATCTGTCACATAAATGTTAGCCGTTTGGGAATCGAATTTAGGACATGGCGTTTCTTAACATCAGACTACAGTTGTTAAAGTAACATAGTCTATGTTAAATGCATATATTTCTTCTTTTCAGGTCGAAAACACTTGCCGAAGATTTGTTTCTATCCGAACGGTGGCGACAGTTCAACATCGGAGGCACCGGGGTGGTGAAGAAAATCGACGATAAGAACAGGAAGCAGAAGAGCGAGCCGCCGAAGCCTTCCACATCCAAGAAAACCAAGCCCCCACGTCTCACCCGCAGCAGTTTCCCGGACTTCGGCCAGAGACCTGTTCGGCACTGACTCCAACGACGAGTGCTGCGAATCGGGTAACAAACCTTTACACTCACCGATATATTCGTACTTCGACACGGATAAGACCGGGGAGTATTACATAGAACTTAAAGTTTACAAACATAGCGAAATAAAAAATGTTCCGCCAGTTAATCGCTGGCGGCAATCAATATTAACCATTAAAAACAGCGTGAATGAGGATGCGGTTTCGTGGGGGCACTTACAAAAATTTATTAAATGTACGAAAAAAGAATTTAAGACCAAGCCACCCACCTTTATAGGGTCGTATTAACATAGAATAGAATGATATTTTACGTGTATTCTTTTATGTTTAATGTGTCTGTGTAATCTGTATTGCGTATATTCTCTTTTTAAGTATGTTTTATAAATTTAATTTTTTATATAATAAATTATATGCAAATTTGTTATCTTTTCAGTTTCACCACCCCAGTCAGCATCGACTTCAAATACATACTGTAAAAATTGTAAAATTGAGATACCTATGAATGAATACAGATATCATAAAAGAACAAATACTATTCACAAAGATATAAAGAAATATTCACATAAAAACAGAATTATGACATTTCGTTTAAATCCAGCCATAGAAGACGAGTGTCTTATACCAGAGGCTTTCTTGGATGAAAAACGAAATGATATTATAAAATTGCTGAAATTATCACTAAGTCAAAATATTTGTGTCAAAGTTAACTTTGAGCTTTTCGCTTACTTTGCATTGCCTAAATCAGGTGAGCAAAAGCTTAAGTCATTTAATTCCAAATATGAATCTTTGTATAACAGTTCAGATTTGAATGAGACATACTTAAATTTATTACATAATTTTAAAAGAAAACTAGCAGAGTTTGAACATAATGAATCTGGATGGTCATTTATTATTACTTATCAAGTTATGATTCACATTTATTTATAACAGAATTATCGAAATATAAAGGAACAATCAAAGTTATTGCGAAGACAAAAGAGTAAAATTGAGATACCTATGAATGAATACAGATATCATAAAAAAACGAAATGATATTATAAAATTGCTGAAATTATCACTAAGTCAAAATATTTGTGTCAAAGTTAACTTTGAGCTTTTCGCTTACTTTGCATTGCCTAAATCAGGTGAGCAAAAGCTTAAGTCATTTAATTCCAAATATGAATCTTTGTATAACAGTTCAGATTTGAATGAGACATACTTAAATTTATTACATAATTTTAAAAGAAAACTAGCAGAGTTTGAACATAATGAATCTGGATGGTCATTTATTATTTACTTATCCGGTTATGATTTACATTTATTTATAACAGAATTATCGAAATATAAAGGAACAATCAAAGTTATTGCGAAGACAAAAGAGTAAAATTGAGATACCTATGAATGAATACAGATATCATAAAAAAAACGAAATGATATTATAAAATTGCTGAAATTATCACTAAGTCAAAATATTTGTGTCAAAGTTAACTTTGAGCTTTTCGCTTACTTTGCATTGCCTAAATCAGGTGAGCAAAAGCTTAAGTCATTTAATTCCAAATATGAATCTTTGTATAACAGTTCAGATTTGAATGAGACATACTTAAATTTATTACATAATTTTAAAAGAAAACTAGCAGAGTTTGAACATAATGAATCTGGATGGTCATTTATTATTTACTTATCCGGTTATGATTTACATTTATTTATAACAGAATTATCGAAATATAAAGGAACAATCAAAGTTATTGCGAAGACAAAAGAGTAAAATTGAGATACCTATGAATGAATACAGATATCATAAAAAACGAAATGATATTATAAAATTGCTGAAATTATCACTAAGTCAAAATATTTGTGTCAAAGTTAACTTTGAGCTTTTCGCTTACTTTGCATTGCATAAATCAGGTGAGCAAAAGCTTAAGTCATTTAATTCCAAATATGAATCTTTGTATAACAGTTCAGATTTGAATGAGACATACTTAAATTTATTACATAATTTTAAAAGAAAACTAGCAGAGTTTGAACATAATGAATCTGGATGGTCATTTATTATTACTTATCAAGTTATGATTCACATTTATTTATAACAGAATTATCGAAATATAAAGGAACAATCAAAGTTATTGCGAAGACAAAAGAGTAAAATTGAGATACCTATGAATGAATACAGATATCATAAAAAACGAAATGATATTATAAAATTGCTGAAATTATCACTAAGTCAAAATATTTGTGTCAAAGTTAACTTTGAGCTTTTCGCTTACTTTGCATTGCATAAATCAGGTGAGCAAAAGCTTAAGTCATTTAATTCCAAATATGAATCTTTGTATAACAGTTCAGATTTGAATGAGACATACTTAAATTTATTACATAATTTTAAAAGAAAACTAGCAGAGTTTGAACATAATGAATCTGGATGGTCATTTATTATTACTTATCAAGTTATGATTCACATTTATTTATAACAGAATTATCGAAATATAAAGGACCAATCAAAGTTATTGCGAAGACAAAAGAGTAAAATTGAGATACCTATGAATGAATACAGATATCATAAAAAAACGAAATGATATTATAAAATTGCTGAAATTATCACTAAGTCAAAATATTTGTGTCAGTTAACTTTGAGCTTTTTAAAAATGAAACATATATCATACAATGAATATAAACATGCTAAAAGTGTGTGGAAACATTTTAATATTAAAACTCTCGGTGAATATACAGATATTTATTTAAAAAGTGATGTGTTATTGCTTTGTGATATATTTGAAAATTTTAGAAAATTAAGTTTAATTCATTATAAACTAGACCCCCGCGTATTATATAACTGCACCTAGTCTAAGTTGGGATGCGATGCTTCTCTATACTAATGTTAAATTAGAGCTAATCTCTGATATGGAAATTTATGAAATGATTGAAAAAGGAATACGGGGAGGTTTGGCACAATGTTCATATCGATATGCTAAAGCTAATAATATTTATTTGTCTAATTATGATCGTACTAAACCATCCACCTTTTTAATTAAAGAAATTATGAAATTATGTATTAAGAAATGATGTAGAATAAAACAGTTAATATATTAAGCTTAATAATCTATATTATGTATCATTAATGTTAATGTTTCATGTGTAATTTGATTAATAAATATTTTGATAGATACATTGACTTTTATTTCTGTATTGATATAAATTTTATATAAATACTAAGACAAGGGAATTACATACTCAGATAAAAAAACATGAAATTGATCAAGCAGCCAGTATCATGAATGAACTAATGAATGAACATTCATTCTACATCCGATAAACTTAGTTGCATCAGTTATAGAATACAGATGATTATTCAAGCAGTATACGCACAGAATCCTGAAGTAATGAATGAACATTCATTCTACATCCGATAAACTCAGTTTAAAAGTTTCAGTAGTTTGATTTTTGAATACAGATGATTATTCAAGCAGTATACGCACAGAATATACTGTGTATAATGGCGGGTCCTAGATCTAAGATCCTGAACTAATGAATGAACATGCATTCTACATCCGATAAACTCAGTTACATCAGTTATAGAATACAGATGATTATTCAAGCAGTATACGCACAGAATCCTGAACTAATGAATGAACATTCATTCTACATGAACATTCATTCTACTGAATTAATGAATGAACATTCATTCTACATCCGATAAACTCAGTTACATCAGTTATAGAATACAGATGATTATTCAAGCAGTATACGCAGAGAATCCTGAACTAATGAATGAACATTCATTCTACATGAACATTCATTCTACTGAATTAATGAATGAACATTCATTCTACATCCGATAAACTCAGTTACATCAGTTATAGAATACAGATGATTATTCAAGCAGTATACGCAGAGAATCCTGAACTAATGAATGAACATTCATTCTACATCCGATAAACTCAGTTTAAAAGTTTCAGTAGTTTGATTTATGATACAGATGATTATTCAAGCAGTATACGCACAGAATATACTGTGTATAATGGCGGGTCCTAGATCTAAGATCCTGAACTAATGAATGAACATGCATTCTACATCCGATAAACTCAGTTACATCAGTTATAGAATACAGATGATTATTCAAGCAGTATACGCAGAGAATCCTGAACTAATGAATGAACATTCATTCTACATGAACATTCATTCTACTGAATTAATGAATGAACATTCATTCTACATCCGATAAACTCAGTTACATCAGTTATAGAATACAGATGATTATTCAAGCAGTATACGCAGAGAATCCTGAACTAATGAATGAACATTCATTCTACATGAACATTCATTCTACTGAATTAATGAATGAACATTCATTCTACATCCGATAAACTCAGTTACATCAGTTATAGAATACAGATGATTATTTAAGCAGTATACGCAGAGAATCCTGAACTAATGAATGAACATTCATTCTACATGAACATTCATTCTACTGAATTAATGAATGAACATTCATTCTACATCCGATAAACTCAGTTACATCAGTTATAGAATACAGATGATTATTCAAGCAGTATACGCACAGAATCCTGAACTAGAATGATCGAACATTCATTATTCAGAATGATCGAACATTCATTATTCAGGCAGTATACGCACAGAATATACTGTGTATAATGGTGGGGTCCTAGATCGAAAGATCTAGGACCCCCCATTATACACTACTAAGGCTTAGAGGTCATAAGACCAAAGCAAACCTCAGGTGGTGTTTAGTGGGCAAGGCACTTAGGTTTTATCAGTGAGTCCCACATAACCAGAGCAGCCGGCTGCACTGGTATGCATGAGCATTCACCACCTCCCTCCCCCGTTGTCCGGAGGGTTGTCCTATTCCATTTCTTCAGGATAGAAAAAAAAAACTAAAATAATAAATTTATTGACGACCCGGATGGCGCAATGGTTAACACGCCGGATCGCTGTTCTGCGGGTCCTGGGTTCGAATTTGAATGATGAATTTAAATTTCCGGTCTGGGTGTGTGTCCTTGTCTTGTGTGTTGTCCATGGCACCCACGACGCAGGAAATCCTAGTGTGGGTCTGTGTGTGTAGCGTTATTATTATTATTATTGTTTATAAAGTAATGATACTAACAGTAACAGAGCACTTTATAATGACATTGTGGGCTTGGGTTTGAAAGTACATTCGTACCTAAAAGTGGTAAAGATTGGTGTATTCTTCCCCAGATTACAACGATATTAATCGCAACTCTCTATGGCATTGTTGTATTCTGGTTGTTTTCAAATAGCGTTTCGTAACAGTTCTAGCGAATATTAAATAAATAACGATTTACACGTCGTGGGTGCCATGGACAACACACAAGACACACACACACACACATGGGGCATCCACCTAGGCCAAGAACTGAAATTTAAACTCATCATCGATATTTCTGCCTCGCTGGGAATCGAACCCAGAACCCTCAGATTAGCGATCCGGCGTTTTATCCATCGCGCAATCTGGGTCGTCTTGATATTACGGGGATCTTGATATTCAAGTTATTACGGGGTATTTAGTGCTTGGAGGACAGATTTTTTTTTTCTCAAAAACGGGTCTTCGCCGTCAAATCCTCCACCTTCTGCCCCCACCCCGTCTGCTGCCGGATACTAATAACCGGATAACTCTCACTGTACTTTTATTTATCACGACAGTGAGCATGTTACCTACAAGCGTACAGTATTTTTATCATTCGGTCATAGTTTTGTTGTTCGTTACAAATGTATTGCTTATTCGAAAATGTAACTACATTAATAAACCCAAAAATAATTTTGTTTTCAAAACGGTGATCATTCTTTATTCAGTGACTTCATAACTATTCACATTCACACTCAACTGACTCAACATTAAAAAGCCTGAGTAATTCGAATGAAAGGGAAACTATTTTTTTGCTAAATTAATAGGTAATTACCTACAAGACAATCTTGATCATAGTCAGCTGTTTAGTGGCTGACGTTTGCGGGGCGGCGGCGGCGCGCGTAGCGCGCGGGGCGCGCTGGCGCGGGGCGTGCGGGCGTGGCTAGGCGTGACGTTGAGGTGCAACGACCTCTCGCTCACTCGCTGTGTCGGTGCGTAATATGTCCATACATTTCGCCCGAAAAGTGTATAAATACTTTCTTAAATAAAAAAATAATAAGCTATAAAACAAAAATAAAAATGCGTGGAATCGATTCAGTTACCGATTCTCAAGAAAGTAGTCAGAGGAAGTGCGTTTATTCTGTTACTCGTTGTATATGTCGGAATCGGAAATAAAATTAGATTAAAATCAAACTAAATAAATCATTAAACTTTGAATAAAACGTAAATCCGGAAATTGTCATTTAAATGGCAACTCTGTAGGAATTGTAAACGTCACTCGATGGGATATCGGAGAGGGGGAACCCAACAGAGGGCACCTCTGCAGCCACTTACGAACAGCGAGGACTTCTCGAGCAGACGTCGAGCTGAACGGTCGCATTAAGTTAACTAGTGTACTTTGTAATAAAATCCTATACTGCGTTGTACCCATGCTCGACGTCATAACGTTTCTCTAAGTGTATTTCAGTTGTACCACGTTTTAACATAACCTAAAAGCTTTAATCAAATTAAGTTAAACTGTGTAACCTGAAACCTAAGTTAAATCATGAAGAAAAGTATTGAATGCCCACTGTGTTTTATTTTTCACCTTACAACCTGATAATCGGAGCATTATGCCACCATCCTGACTAGTGTCTCCGACATCAGAAGTTGGGATAAAGAACTCACTGTGGGTTTTCAGGTTGCAATTTTCAGGTGAGAACTGGATTCATAAATGGCAAGCGAGTTTCCATGTGCCATTACATCTCACATGGCATAGATGGAATGTGGCATTGAATTTCGGTAAAAGGATTTCAAGTAAGACAGCGAGTATGGGTATGGCATTATTTTTATTCACTTACGTCTGAGGTGATACAATTTCATTGCTTAAATTTTAATTTTTGTGTAAACTATATTGTGTGTGTGTAGTTTGTTTGATAATCGTGAGTGAAAATAAAGATATCAATTTCCGGTGATAAAATCACTTTAACGCAGCTCCGTAATTAAAACAAATCGCTCCTCATTAACATCGAAACACACTTTTATCATGCGATCATTTTGTTGAAGTTTAACGTGAGTAGATTTGTGGTTAGATTGCTAAGATGCCCAAGGGCCAAGTATCATTTGAAGTGTTGTGATATAAAAAGTGAATTTGATTCGAGTAATAGTGATGAATCTTAGCTCGGCTGGTCGGACCGTACCAGTAGACATTTCGTAGCCGTAGTCCGTTAGAAGTCGGTATCTACTTTAAGTAGTCCGTGGATGCGCGGTGCGCGGGTGGCTCTGGCGGAGGTCGGGTCTTTCGGAGACCATAGAGTCCGTAGGACTGGGCACTCGAGGGAATGCAAGAGTATGAGGGCTTAGTGAAAAGCCACAGGCCACGAGTTTGATTCATGCTTTGTTTTGAGTTTCCTTGATGATAATAGTTCATGAAAGTTATTGGATAATATTGGTACTTGGTTGGGTAAGCATTTTTGTTCAATTAATTTAATCGAAATGTAATTTAACTCGAGTCACTTTAAAGTAAAATTATTATGTTCCGAAGTTACAATAATAATTAATCTACGTTCATAAAATTCTTAAAGATAAAGGGGGTAGATAAGATTTTGTAGTCTGGTCGAAAAAGAAAAACAAACGTTTTAAAGTCAGGCATTTTATTATGCATTCCGTGTTGGTACAATTTTTAATTGATAACGAGATATGACGTACAGTGCAGTGACTTTTATCAAACATGTAATGTTCGTGATAGTTATTTTGGTTTTTGGTAATTTGGTGCACCGCTTAACGCTGAAAAGGATTAGTTGGAGAAAACTAAACACACACAAAATAGTTTGCTTTATTTGTGCTCATCTTGACGAAGTATACCATTTATCGAGTACCTACAAAAATAATTAGCTTACGCTTTTAAAAAGTGAACGGTTTGGTTTTTCATTAGTGACGTCGATCGAATTAGTTACTCATTAATTCGTTGTTTTAAAAGTGAAACACAATACAATTTTCAAAGTTCTATTTACTGTGTGACAAAATGTTTTCGAGTAATCTCACTGTAGTGACGTTTATCGAGCCATTAATTCGTTTTAAAAGTAAAGCACATTTTATTGTTTTGTGTAGTATTCTAAATACCCGCGTAGTTCATTGTTAATTTTAAATATTGTGTAAGCGTTATCTAATGATCCAAAACATTGTCATTAGAGTTATTACAGACGAATTGGTTGGATTCTTACCCGCTTTAGTCACTATATTTTCGAAATAAATAAAGTCTATTTACGTCGGGTTTAAGCCGCGTTTAGGAAGCGATTCTAGGTTATAAGGAACTGGAGACAAAGACCTTGTCTGGTACCTGTCTGGAACCAAGGGTGACATCACCTTGTTGTGGTAACATGAAACAAGGTAAAAGTGAAACGGCGTTTTTGGTATAACAAAGTTTTATTTTATTACATATTCTGGTGTTTTGGAGTTTTATAACTTCCATTTTTATTTCGTTCCTTGTGAAAATATGACCTTTTAATGAGTCTTGTAATTAATGAACAATGACAAAAGATAACAATTAAGATATCGGAGGTTCTGTAAAATTTGTTAATTTTAATTTAAAACTTGCGTCCTTTTCTATTTGCTGAAAAAAAGAAACAATAGCAGTTTGTGGAAGTTCAGTGAAATTTTTAATGAAATTAGCAGTTGGGTACAATCAGTTCCCCAATTATTTTATTTACAAGTGCAGCACACTTAGATTGGTTTTAATTTACCTTGTGAAACCAATGAGTTTAAAAGTAATCTCACTTGTGACGATGCAATGTGCATCGTTCTGTTTTCAGATAAGTTTTCGAGGATGCACAGGCAGCAGCACACGCAGGTTACACATGTGTTGTCTGGAGCCGAATCGACGGCTGCGTGCGTGCACTCGTGGGCTTCCTGGAGTTCATTCGTGTGACATTGAAGGAGGAAGCTCTGGCAACTGGCAGCCGCAGATCGGACGCAACGAAATAGGTGCTCTGTATCGTCATATCTGTTTTGTGATAGCTTAAAGAAGTAGTAAATTAAAACTTTTCTTTTCGAGACGTAGTTCACTTGGTAAAAGTCTATTTTTGAGAGATTTAGTTTTCGGTCAACTTGTCGAACGGAACTTTTGAAATTGTAATTGAATGGGGTTGTTACTTTGAAAAATGCATAGACCTTATATGAGCACTGGAAAGAAGTGTTCTGTGCTGTTATTGGTGGGTGCCAATAGACAGTTCCCCATCGGGATGGACGTTGCAATGCAGATTAGAGCTATGTATACGGTTGTTATTTTTGAGAGAAGTTCATGATTGTACTTGAGTGCCGTTCGATAAGTCAACTTGTTTAAAAAATGATAACTTTTGAGAAAAGTAACTTTTATGAGAAATGTAAAGTTGTTTTGGATTAATCTGTAATGTGATAGGCTAAATAAAGCGACATGTTGAACAAACCTTTTTAAGATTATTTTTGATAAAAGCTCGAAATGATCATCGGGCTGGTGTAGTGTTTGTAACCGGATGGAGGTTACATGCGGAGGTGACTGGATAGAGGTTGACTATTGGGTTGATACTCATGACTGGATGGAGGTTATAAGTGTGATGATCAGGACCGGATGGAGGTCAGGGTACGAGCACTGCAATATTTCAATGAGTTTCCTATTATTTGAATGAGTATGGGTGTTTATCGACATGTCAGCTTTGGCCTTTGAGAGAAATCATCTGTTATGATTTCATTAAAATTTGCAATGATTTGATAAAGTCATGTAAAGACGAAATTTGAGATTTTGAGAATGACTTTATAGTAGGTCAGGAAGGGCCGAGCTTTAAGAGATACTTTCGTTTGTGTTTATTGTTACAGGTAAATTCCGACACCACAGCTGATCGAGTCATTCAGTTTTACGACGATTGTACGACGACGTGTTGCGTTAAAAGTTAAAAACAAACCCGCGTTAATAATAAATTTGGTAATTTTGCTCTAAACAAGTGTAATGTTATGAAAACGTGGTACAACTGAAATACACTTAGAGAAACGTTATGCCGTCGGGCATAGGTACAACGCAGTATAGGATTTTATTACAAAGTACACTAGTTAACTTAATGCGACCGTTCAGCTCGACGTCTGCTCGAGAAGTCCCCGCTGCTCGTAGTCGACTACACAGGTGCCCTTTGTTGGGTTCCCCCTCTCCGATATCCCGTCGAGTGACGTTTACAATTCGCACAGAGTTGCCATTTAAATTACAGTTTCCGGATTTACGTTTTATTCAAAGTTTAATGATTTATTTAGTTTGATTTTAGACTAATTTCATTTCCGTCTCCGACACGGCCATTCTGACAACGTCACACCTCCTCGTGTGATGCCTTTTACTTTAGGTTACAACAAAGCTCTAATTTTATTTTATTCAGCAAAAGCTGCTAATTGTAAACGAGACTACAAATTTAATTTGAACAACAAGTTTTTTAGATTACTTAAAATTTCTTTGATTGAACGCCAAGTTTTTTTTTTATTTTTATTTCTTTTTCTTTTTTTTGCATTTTTTTAGCCCTAACTACCTTCACTCCCGCCGCGCCGCTTTCGGTGTCGTCGCTATGGAGAAGAAACGGCAGAACAAACTCCATAACATAACACTTGTTTAGAGCAAAATTACCAAAGGACAAACCCAATTCTCATACAAACTCAGGCCCGACGTTACAGAACTGAAAATTTGCCATAAATTACAGCATAATATTAATTTTATGTTGCCCAATTTTCACAACAATCTGCAATGGCCATTAAAAGTAATCTTATGATAAACTTCGAGATTTTTAGGTTATACTTGTCGCAAACTAGGTACTTGGAGTGTCACTGGTTACGTGTTTAATGAAGAAAATATCATTAAATAATTATGGTACTGTCCACTTGGATAATTATCTTCATTGTACATAAATTTAGTATAATATACTTTTTACGAACGGGTATTTACACCCGTACTTACTACGTGCATAACACTTAATATCATTAGGTGTCTATTAATTTATTGCGATGGATTAGATACATAAACCTATTGCACACATAGCGAGTTCACGCATTTGTAGCTAGAATAGTAGTAAAAGGCAGTTAAGTTGACGCTGCTATTACTATTATAAAGATGAACTAATTTTATGACCTATCGGAGAATTCAAATAAAAAACCAGTTTTTTTTAATGCATTTAATCAGTATCATCATCATAGTTTAGTAACCCTTTGGATTCCAGGTATATAAGCGGTACTATGCATTCTCGACATGCATAGATGTCGTTGGAGTTCAACAGTTACAGTCTAGAGACTTTGCAGGAAGCACTATACTCTCTTGGTACCTTGCCCAACCAAGGTACCATATATAATGCTCATAGTATGAGCACAGCAACCAACAGTCCTTTTTCCTACCACGCAGTTGCAATAATATTGAACAATAGCATCTCTTCCACTTTTTGTACCATCGATTAAAACATATACAAAATATGTTTTTGCACTTATGTGCCTAGACTGTATTCGGCCTCTTAACAACCATGTGGTGTCCGATATTGACAGCTCTTGTAATAGAGAGCTGTCGACCTCTCTGTACACTTATATCATATATCTGCCATTTGCTCTTATATGGTCCCCAAAATATGACCTAGCCTGTTTCAATTGATATGTACCAAGTGAGATGAGTATAATAATTATAAATTATAAATGATCGGTCAAGTATCTGGTCGCTGTTTTAGAGTGTTGCCAATAAGAGTGACAAATAAGAGTAAACACTTGAAGCACCAACCTAAAAATAAACAACAAGTGTGAAAATGCTTCTTATTAAAATATATATTTTTTAAACATGCTTGTTCATTAATTAACACAAACACTCATACCCTCACAGTAGTATCTCTGTGTCGCGGGTGGCATGGACATTACAAATTAAATATCACTAACACCCAGGACAAAATAAATATTATTTACCACTATCAACTAGGCTATACCAAATCGGAGATATGGTGATGATAGAATTCAACATCTCATTTGTGATTTAGTAACTTCGCTACACTCATCAATAAATTATTATCAATGAATATAAACTATAAATGCTTTAAAACTAAAAACCGTTCTTGGTAAAATCGATTCTTTTATAACGTCTGCATTCTTGTACTGAAGTGCATAATTGATGAAATCATATTCTTCTTAGAAGAGAGTGTCCACAGAGAATGCAGATTCGATGGTGCCCCATAGGTGACACCTCTGGTCTACTTTCCTCACTGGCTGGCGACATTCCAGCAAGCTTGGCACACAAAATCATTAGAATGTACCTGAAACAATATTAGGTTCTATTAATATTGTGACAGCCCTGGCGTACCTCGCTAAACAATAAACAATAGGGGCCATAAACATGTCGAGCCAACAATGGGAACAATAGAGTACGGCCGTCTCGAAACTACGCGCGCGACGCTTCGTTCGACCTTACGGCAATAGTCATAAGGGCGAAAGTCGGTTGCAAGGAACACACTCGAATCTTGTTCGAATCGGGTCCGCGAAATTAGCGAGAACAATCTAGAAAGGCATGAATGGTGGGCGAGTGGTATAAAAAGGAGCACTTGGTCGCCGGCAGGACATTCTAGTTTCGGAAGCGAAACCAGGAAGATACCAGCGATACCTACGAGCGATACCAGTGAGAAGTGAAGTGATTTCTACGAGCGATACAGTGTTCGACGAGTGTGTTTACGAGTACCTACGTGCAGAGTGTTTTGGTGTGTACTGTGTACATAGTGGAATTTGTGTATCTACGAGTACAATAAAGTCTTTGTGGTACATTTTTGGCATTTTCTCGAACCCAGTACTCCTGACACGTAACAATATAGATAATGCTAATAAATGGCCAGGGGTATGAAATAGATTACATAGGTTTGTATGAAACCTTTGCACCTATACTGTACAAAATACTTTTTTAAATTATTGCAATGGGAAGCTATTAGTGAAAACACTTTCCGAATAAGAATAGTAATAGTGTAGAGATAATAGTAAAACTAAGCAGTAAGTACTTACAATTTGAGGCGCGATCCATTCCCGTACAATGGCAAGTATCGCGTCATCGTCTAATGGCCTTCTTACAGTAGCATTGCAACGATTGATTGCTATTCCACAATTTACGCACAGATTCATGTTTCAATTCAAAGATCCAAAGCAAACCTGTTAAAGGTTATACAGGAATATGACATTTGGACGTTTATGACGTATTGACATTGACAGAATAGACGACCTTTGTTAATCGAATTATTGAAGCAATCAGTATCGGTTTTTTATTTATTTTATACATCAAACTATCTTATTAAAAATAACAATCATATAATTGTATATTAGGAACAACATGTTAATACATTTAATCATAATTATTATTTTAATTAAGACGTATTACCGTGAGAATGACGTTCATCAATCGATTATTTAATCGATAGTTAACATAAAGGAACGTTAAGTGTTCCCATCTCTACGGGCGTGCTCTATTCGCGAACTATGGTAAGCGTTTACGAAGATTGTTAAATACGAAAAAAATACTAATATATTAATATGTCAGACATTTACGGAGATAGCGATACTTACTTAAAAAAAAATACCTGGTTGACCGAGCTTTGCTCGGTTGAAAATTATATTTAGTATGAATCGCAAGAAATACGAGGAATTCCGCCATCTATTCAGGAGTCAAATCATACAACTGTTCACTGAGCACAAAATTCATTTTACTTATGTTACGGCCAAAGGATCTCAACAGCGTGTTTCACAAAGTTGTACAGCGCCATCTAGTTTCATACTACTGAAATTTCAACACGTTACAAACAGTACCTCATAGAAGTTAACTGTGTGAGCGAATTAATTGCATTTTAAATAGGTACATACTTAATTAGATAAATTCATTGAACTTTCCTTCGTACTTTTCGCAGGCTTAGGCAGTCCCCGACTGAAATTTTTATTTGCGATAAAATGTATTGAATGTTTATGATAATTAAACAACATAAATAAATATACTTTTAGTTTAATGAGCAAGTTGTTAGGCGTACTTAAAATTTTATTGATTCTATTTACAACAATAGTAATTTCATCGATCTGACCATTATTTATTGAAAACTTTATTAAAATATTGTTAGAAATAACGGGTCTAGCGGTGGCGCTGGCGTGACGTCACATCGGGTGACTGGTGGCGTGAGCGGCGGAGTGGAGGGGCAGTACCTGCACTACCTGGGGTGCGGCTGGAGCAGAGCGGAGGTCATTCTCGTGTTGGCATTCGGACGTGACGGACGTACTATTTATAGTAGTTCAATATTGTGTTAACGTTGTAATGTAATTTCTCTGATTAAAATATTCGATGTGGTTATCGTTATTTTTCTTTTTAAAAATCAACTCTACTCCTGATATATAAGATCAGAAGTTGGATTCGAACGCAAAGCCTGGCTCTTGCTGACTAAATTATTTTCCACGTAAATGAAAACCCGTTATTTTAAATTTTTTGTGAGGTGTTGTGTTATGTTTCAACAAACCGTGAGTACATTTTCTTGAATAATGACAAAACGACCTTCGCGGTCTGATCAAGGACAAACTGAACACTATAAAATCTGCTTCGGACCGTCACGTCCAACTCGTGTATGCCACACTACTGTTGCGAGTTACAGACTTGACACTTAGCCGGTTAAGCACGTTTGTTTCCAATAAATTGTCACCACATTAACGTCATCAAAGCCGCTATGGTAATTACGAACAGTGAATTAATAGAAAACGACGAGATCGTTCTCCGGATGGTGCATTGCGGAGCACAATGGAGGCGATCTTGTCTTGACTTTCAGAGCTCGAGGAGCGGTCTGTGGCGCGGTCTACGTGCACACTTCTCAGCCCACACGGGACGTCTCGCGGTCCTCACCGGGCGCTAGAGCGGCGGGCACCTCGCAGTCCACATCGGACGTCGTGCAGCCTACACCGGGCCCTGCCATCACCACCGCGCTGTCTGCGCCAAGCGTCGCCATACGCCTTTGTCGGCGTCGCCCAGGTGACGCCCGGCGTGCTGGCACCGACAGCCCCGCCGTCATCGAGGCTTATAGCTTCCGTAGGCCTGAGCCCCTGGCTCATGGCTTCTGTTAGGCCTGAACCTTCGGTTTATGGCTTCCGTAGGCCTGAGCCCCTGGCTCATGGCTTCTGTTAGGCCTGAACCTTCGGTTTATGGCTTCCGTAGGCCTGAGCCCCTGGCTCATGGCTTCTGTTAGGCCTGAACCTTCGGTTTATGGCTTCCGTAGGCCTGAGCCCCTGGCTCATGGCTTCTGTTAGGCCTGAACCTTCGGTTTATGGCTTCCGTAGGCCTGAGCCCCTGGCTCATGGCTTCTGTTAGGCCTGAACCTTCGGTTTATGGCTTCCGTAGGCCTGAGCCCCTGGCTCATGGCTTCTGTTAGGCCTGAACCTTCGGTTTAAAATCTCCATTGTATCGCATGGCTTAAGAAAAATGCTATTAGAAATATTTTTCTCATAATTATTGTCAAACTTACTTTGATAAGAATAATTAGCTATTTTTACATTTGTCAGATCAATATAATAGTCATTAAATTTGTCAGCAATCATTTGTGGGTCGTCAATTATTGTGTTGTCACATTTAATTTTTATTGAATTATGGTAATATACTCTGTTTAACTTGTTTTGAATAATGTTCCATGCTGCTTTACACTTGTTGCTTGAATTAAGCATGTAAGTTTTATGCATGTTTAATTTAGATTTTGTTACACATTTTTTTTAAATGTTTGCGTATTTAAGATATCGATTTTTAATTTCTTTGTTTTTATATGATAAATGTCGCAAGTTTCTTTTAGTTCTAGAGCTTATTTTAATACCTACAGTGAGCCAGCGTGGTCTCTTAGAAGAGTTATTTATTTTAACTATTTTCTTTGGAAAGCATGGCTTATATAATAAAGTAAATAAATCATGAAAGTTATTGAAAGCTTTATCCGGATCGTTTTCATTTAAAGACTCTGAGAAAGTCAGATTACTCAAGTGTTTTTTGAACATATTTATATTTGCATTGCTATAGTCTCTACATGTTTTAAACCAAACCGCGGTGGGTACTTTTAAACCCTTTTGAGGAACTGATAGCATTTGCGCTGTATCATGGTCTGAGATTCCTAAGTACAGAAGATAACATGCACAGTTCTTGGTATTGCTTATTATGTGATCTATGCACGCATTTTTCCTTGTTGGCATTTGTACATGAAATTTCTGAAGGGTTTTAGGCAGAAAATAAAGAGGTATGGCCGGATTGAATTAGCTTTTTAATACGGTAGCACATTTACAGGTACAAGCACACAGAGAACCGGGAAGGAAGAGAACGAGAAGTGACAATTGACACTGACATTGCATATCGACTATAACAACAGACTGTCATGAGTGTACTCTCTGGAGGAACCACAGAGTATTCTATTTGTTTATACATAAACCAACACTGGCCCTTAAACAAGTAGAATTCAGACATATATCACTTAATTTAAACATACTACACTTTATAAACTATATGCTACCTAAAGTGACCTAACCTAGGTGCACTAAATGTCTAACACAGTAGCAATATGTATTACATGTCTAAACACAGTTACATAAACAATAATTCCAATTTACTTACAATAATCATTGTTACATAAATTTAAATAGTTAACAAACTTAACATGTTTTTCTTTACTGAGAGCTTTTGTTAAAATATCAGCAGTCATTTCAGCAGTTGACAAATATTTTAATTTTATTACATTATCCTTAACAATCTCTCTAATAAAGTGATGTCTAACATCTATGTGTTTAGTTCTACCATGAAACATAGGATTATTACATAATTTCTGTGCAGACTGGTTATCGTTATATATAGTTATACAACATTGTTTACATAGCAGTTCAAACATTAATGTACTAATGAACATAGCTTCCTTGCAAGAATCTGAGAGAGCCATGTATTCGGCTTCAGTGCTAGAAAGCGCAACCGTTCTTTGCTTTCTGCTTTCCCAAGAAACAGTACAATCCCCAATTTTGAAAAAATATCCAGTGTAAGACCTGCGGTCTATCTCGCATGCGGCCCAATCCGCGTCTATGTACCCCACAATATCCAAATTCCCCTTTTGATAAATTAGACTGTGATTTACGGTACCTTTTAAATATCGAAGCACGCGCTTCGCAGCTTTCCAGTGAACCTCGCTGTAACAGTCATTAAATTGACTCAGCATGCTTACCACGTGAGAGATGTCAGGCCGGGAACACACTGCAACATACATTAAGCAACCAATTAAATTTCTATATTCTAAATTGTCTGCTTTTTTATCAGCCTTTGTAAGTTTCAGTCCTGTTTCCATAGGTGTTTGAGCTGGCTTGCAGTCAGCCATATTAAAACGAGATAAAATCTCTTTAATATAGTTAGACTGGTCTAAAAGAAGTTTATCTTTTTGTCTTGTGACTCGTATCCCCAATATGTATTTGGCTGGCCCTAAATCAGTCATATCAAACTCATTCATGAGTTTTTTCTTAACATCTAATTTCAATTGTGAATTTTGTGTTGAAAATAATATAATTTCATCAACATACAGACCAATTATGAGTAATTCTTCCTTGTTAGTCTTGAAATAAACACAGGGCTCTGAAGATAACCTTTTAAAATGTAATTTATTTTGTAAAACATTATTTATCTTCTCATACCACGATTTTGCAGCTTGCTTTAATCCATAAATCGCCTTCTGGAGTTTGTAGACTTTATGTTCATTTCCTTTGATTATAAAACCTTCTGGTTGTTCCAAATAAACAGTCTCTTTCAACTCTCCATTCAGAAATGCTGTCTTCACATCCATATGATCAATATCCATATTCTTTGAAGCTGCTATAGCTAATAATATACGAATTGTGGAATATCTTATCACTGGAGAAAAAGTTTCCTGATAATCAATGCCATAACGCTGTGTGTAGCCCTTGGCAACAAGGCGAGCCTTATATTTCAATAATTCTCCATTTGAACCAATCTTTTTCTTGAAAACCCACTTGGATTTAACTGGTGTGTGATTTTTCGGTAGATCAGTCAATGTCCAACATTTATTATTAACAAATGATTGATACTCATCTTTCATTGCATTTTTCCAATGGACAGCATCTGAACTGCTCATAGCCTCCTGGACAGTCTCAGGTTCATTTCTGATGTAGCTCAGGTTCGCTGAGTGAGCTGTGCAGCCGATCTCTGCATCCTCGAACTCCCCTGACAATTCCATTGAAGAATCTTCTTCCATTGTCGTTGTCCCTGGAATGTAAGTTTCATCGGAGGGAGCAACTGATACATCAGAGCTACTAACAGAGTCATTTATGTCAAACATTGTAAGTCTTCTGCTGTCAACCCTTGTCTGGTTCTCTGGTGATGATAAAGAGGTTTCAGACTGTGCTACTTCAACATGAGGGTTCTGGCCCTCAGTCTGTGAGCTGTTTGTCATCATGAGAACCTCATTTACAGGGTATTTAAGACTATCATTATGACTCTGATCATAAAATCTGTCTTCCATAAATGCAACATCTCTAGACTTGATACATTTACTTGGGTATTCGGGATCAATCAATCTATATCCCTTGCTGGTTTCACAATAACCTACAAATATATATTTCTTACATTTTGAATCTAGTTTTGTACGATTCTTTGATAAGGCGTAAGCAAGGCAACCAAATATACGTAAATGACTAATATTAACCTTTTTTTTAGTCCATTTCTCCTCTGGTGTCATCCCCATCACTGCCTTCGTAGGGGATCTATTTTTCAAGTAGACTGCTGTGTTCACAGCCTCTGCCCAGTATCTTCCATCCAAGCCCGCATCCCGCAACATGCTTCGAGCCTTCTCCAGAATAGTTCTGTTTGCTCTCTCCGAGACGCCATTTTGTTGTGGTGAATGTGGGATGGTCGTTTGATGAATGATGCCATGTTCCTTCAGATAACTCTGGAAATGAGAATTAACATATTCACCTCCGTTATCAGACCGAAATACTTTTATTCTTTTATTTGTCTGTTTCTCAACCAAAGACATAAAACACTTGAAGTTTTCGAAGACTTCATTTTTATTCTTTAAAAAGTAAATAAAAGTTTTTCTACTACAGTCATCAATAAAGGTAAGAAAGTATCGAGCACCACCAAAGGATTTCACTGGCATGGGACCACATAAATCGCTGTGTACAATACCTAATAACTCATTAGATCTGCTCTGTGATTTTCTAGGAAAAGGTAGTTTACTTAATTTTCCTTCAACACAAGCAACACATGATTTAAATTGTGTATTATCATAATTTGGTACATAGTAAACTTCACTTATTGTCTTTGTACAATATTTTAAATTTACATTTACATTACCACGACCAGACGTATAAAGTCTTTCACCATTTGCCACCTTAACTTCTGTCACATGACTGTAGTGTAGGCGATAATAAAACACGACACGTCCGTACGCACAGCAGTTTATTTACAACTACTCACAAAATGCACAATAATATTAACATTCACTCCAATATCCCCCTCTTACATAAATAATTGGGAACTACAGAAATATAAATAAATAAGTTCTTCAGACTTATACAACGTAAGTTAATCTTACTAAATAATTTAACTTACTTAAACTTACTGAATAATTTAACTTAAACTTACTGAATATAATTTTACTGAAGTTATTGAAACTTAATGTATTACCAGTGATAGGTATGTTGACCGACAACTACAGCCACGCCCGCCCGCCTATTGCTCACGGTACCTACTCATCTATGCCGAACCGGATTACAGGGCGACGCTCCCGTTTACTACCAGAGGACTCAACCGTGTCAGATGTTGTGTTCTTAGATAGCCTATATCCATCCAAGGCCGCCTGAGATGAGACCTCAGGTCGCACCAATTTGTCAATGACCTCGGAATTATTATTATCAACTAATTTTGTCGGTGTGGAACGACGACGAATCTGATCTGCGTGACGAACCGTGCAACCACCTTCCTGTATCTTAACTTCAAACAAATTTGTTCCTCTTTGCCCCACGATGATCCCTTCAATCCACTTTTCCCCCTTTCTATAACTCCGCACCCATACCAAATCACCAATATCCCAGAGATGACCTTTACCCCCCTTTTCTATGGCCCTGCTAAACAATCTATTGGTAACCGATTCGCATAGACCACTCTTTATCAAATCCAGCCGAGATCTCAGATTGCGACCGAACATAAGCATAGCCGGAGACTCGCCTGTAGTGCAATGTACGCTGTTTCTATAATCTAATAAAAATCTATACAAAAAAATATTTAAGGGAATGTTTTCAGTATCTGCTTTAGCCAAGGCCTTCTTCACAGTGCGGACGGCATTTTCAGCCTCCCCATTGGAAGAAGGGTGATACGGAGCTGAAGTCACTTGTTTGATACCATTTAAATTCAAAAATTTTACAAATTCGAAACTCGTAAATGGTGGACCATTATCAGACACAATTTTCTTCGGAATTCCAAATCGAGAAAACAATTCTTTTAATTTCAAAATACAACTATTAGCATTCGTCACTGTCATAGGAATAACCTCCAACCATTTAGAATGCGCGTCTATAACTACTAAGTATGTAAGTCCCTTAAACGTAAAAAAATCCATATGTAATCTTTCAAAGGGAGCAGTGGGCCATGACCAAGGAACCACAGTAGATTTTGGCGCCATGTCAGCTGCGGCGGCACACGTGACACAACTGGAACATAATTTTTCGATGTCGTCGTCCAGCCCCGGCCACCAAATAAAACTTCTAGCGAGGCTTTTACATTTGACCATACCTAAATGAGCCCCGTGCACCTCCTGTAACATGCGAGCACGCAGACTAGAAGGAATAACTACCCTATTACCCCACATGAGGCATCCTCCCTCAACGTATAATTCGTCGCGCCTTTTATAGTAAGCCGTTAACTCGGAGCCGAATTCATCACGCCGCCCCCCACTGGATAACGGCCAGCCCGATCTCACATAAGCTAGTACTTTAGAAATAACCTTATCTTTTCTCGATTCTTCTTTTACTTCGGACGATTTCAAAGGAAAATTTGTTTCGACAAACTGAATAAAAACATTATCAGTATTATTATGAACACTATCTAATGGTAATCGTGAGAGGCCATCGGCGATATTTGATGATGAACGCACATACTCAATCGAGTACGAATACCCGGACAGAAGTATAGCCCAACGTATTAATCTACCTGCCGCCGTATGAGGCAAATCTTTTTTCGAACCAAAAATAGCCACCAAGGGTTGATGGTCGGTTCTTAAAATGAAATGACGGCCATAAACATATGAGTGAAATTTCTTTACTCCGAAAACAATCGCAAGCGCCTCGCGTTGTATTTGGCTGTAGTTACTTTCGGCCTGAGACAGCGTGCGCGACGCGTACGACACGGGCCGCTCGCCGCCGGCCGTGCGCTGAGTCAGCACGGCGCCCACTCCGCGCGAGCTAGCATCGCAAGACAGTATCAATGGTAATTTTTCATCATAATGCATTAACACAGGACAGCTACTCAGTACCTTTTTTATGCAATCAAAAGCTTTACGTTGCCGTTCCGTCCATATCCAAGGCATCTCGTGTTTAAGCAATTCATACAAAGGAGCTAAGATATTAGAAAAATCCTTGATAAATTTTGAATAAAAATTGGCCATGCCCAAAAAAGATTTAAGTTCCGACACATTTGTAGGTTCAGGTGCTTTCAAAACAGCTTCTACTTTGTTACTGTCGGCCCTCACGCCCTGCTCAGATATTATTAACCCTAAATAGTTTACTTCCTTTGCGAAAAAAATACATTTATCTTTTTTTATAGTAAGTCCGTGGGAAGCTAACCGTTTAAAGACTTCATTTAAATTTTTAACATGCTCAGTTTCACTCGAACCCGTAATTAAAATATCATCTAAAAAATTCGTAACGTGAGGAATGCCGCTTATAATTTGTTCCAATATTCTTTGAAAAATAGAGGGCGCCGACGCCAAGCCGTAAACTAACCTATTGTAGACATATAAGCCCCGGTGCGTATTCACCACCGTATATCTTTTAGAATCGTCTAACGGTACCTGTGAATAAGATTCAGACAAATCTATTTTAGTAAATCTTTTACCTCCCGATAAATCATTAAATAACACCTCGGCCCGAGGGAGAGGATATCTGTCAATTTCGAGGACGGGGTTGACCGTGCTTTTATAATCACCGCAAATTCTCAAGGCCCCATTATTTTTTAAAACAACGACTAAACACGAAGCCCAGTCCGACGAAGGCACCGGTGAGATAACACCTATATTCTCTAAGCGACGTAGCTCGGCATCGACTTGCGGCCGTAACGCCAGCGGCAGCGGTCTAGCGCGCCTGTAAACCGGTTCCGCCCCAGGTCGCACGCGCAGCGTAGCAGTGTGGCTGATTAACTTACCCAACTTGTCACTGAACACTGAAGGATACATTTTTATAAAATTATCTTTATCGAAAACCAAACTGTCACAATTATTATTTTTGTTTACATTATGAATCGATATTACATTATTAGAAACTTTTATATCTAGCTTAAGTTGTTTTATCCATTCACGTCCGAGAAGCGGTACACTACCCATGCGAATAATATATAGTTTAAGTTTATGTAGCATTTTATTATAACTCACCGGGACCATAATATAGCCTAAGGACACAATAGGCTGTCCATTATACCCTTTAAGTTTAATATTATCGTAACAAATATTAAAACTAGAAAATAACTTATTATACATATTTTCACTCACGCACGCAATGGGTGAACCTGTATCCACATGCATTCGTAACGGTTTCCCAGCTACCTCGACCTCCACCAACAACGGCTCGTAACCACTCTGCTCCACCATATACAGTCCGCCAGGCCCATCACCATCGTCACACATTTCGTACCGAGCCTCGTTAGCACCCTCCTCTTCTGCATTCTGTGCAACATAAGAATCTAATCGTAACACTTTCCCGTTACTATCTATATCTCGTTGACCCGGTGGTCCGGGGCACACCCTCATTAAATGGCCCCGTTGAAGACACTTTCTGCACACATATTCTTTAAACTTGCACGAACTTCTTTGGTGCCCCTTGCCTCCACAGCAATAACAACTCATTGGACTATTATAATTGTTACGAACACTTCCACCGCCCCGGCCGCCAGCCTCGCGCGGATGGCGAGCGCGCGCCGCGCCCCACCGCGCCGCCGGGCCGCCGCCGCCGGCGCGCACGGCCAGCACCTCGTCCGGACTCCTGGCCTGCTGCTCCACTGCTGCTGCGTCCGTTGCCGCTGCTTCCAACGCCACCGCCTTGTTATAAGCCGACGAGTACGTCAGCTTCCCGTCGCAAAACAAACTTTGTCGCGTAGACTCACTGGCTAGCCCACACACGAACTGGTCTCGAAGGTTTTCATCCAGACTCTCTTTGAAATCACAAGTACGGGCCAATCGTTTTAATGCGGCTGCGAATTGTGCTACCGACTCGTTCGTTGCCTGTATTCTCTTACGGAACTTGTATCTCTCGGCCAAAATTGATGGTGTCGGTTGTATGTGCTCTCGTACTAACTTCACCAATTTATCATATGTACATTTAGCGGGTTTTTCTGGATTACACAAGTCCACCATCAATTCGTACGTGGCATCCCCGACGCATGCAATTAATGTCGGCACGCGCAGGTCCGGTTTTACGTCGTTGACGACAAAATATTGTTCCAGTCGCTCGATATAGGTGTTCCACGATCCTGAATTTAGATTAAACTCGTCTACTTTACCGACAGGCATCTTGCAAAATTGTATATATACTTTTTAACGCGCTTAATTGTTTACCGACTGCGCCACTGTAGTGTAGGCGATAATAAAACACGACACGTCCGTACGCACAGCAGTTTATTTACAACTACTCACAAAATGCACAATAATATTAACATTCACTCCAATGACCAGGTTCAAAGTTATTCATCATTCTCTTATCATGACACATGTGACTGCTAGCTCCAGAGTCGATGAGCCACACATTACTCTGTATACAAGCCGATAATGCAGTCAGTAATGCTCCATCATTGTGCCGTGCCGTTTGCTTCCCGGTTCTCTGTGTGCTTGTACCTGTAAATGTGCTACCGTATTAAAAGCTATTTCAATCCGGCCATACCTCTTTATTTTCTGCCTAAAACCCTTCAGGAAGTGGAAGCACTGGAAGGTAGGCCTTGGTTAGGCGGGGGGATGTTCACGCAAGTATTGCTTTACGTCGCAATGAGAGGGTAGTCTGCAAACTGAGGCGGCGGGCGGGCGTGGGGGGGAAGCGCACACGCCGCCGAACCGCGAGCCGCCCCGGCGGACAGCCTAGTCCACAGCGGAACACGGGAAAGGACAGTTGTCGCGCTCGCAAGCGGTTCTTACCGACGCCACGGCCACGGCGGTTATTGTTCAAATTTTCGGTTCGGCTTCGGTCTTCCAAATACCATATTCGGATCCGGCGGCACCATAACACCAGCAAGGAGATCTCCAGGGAGAGGACTACTCCAGCCTGCCCAGCTAAGCCGAGGTGAGTGGACACTCTTTCTTGCGTGTGGGGCATTTACTTGCGTTGAACAAAACCGGGTAGAGAACTAAGACCAGCCCAGCTCGGCCAACTGGCCTATCGAAGGTTTTAATATACAGTCCACTACATATCCAAAACATATTCTTGGTAAACTTCAAAACATAGTCTACCGCAGTGGAAGCGTGCTGGGCCCATAACCTGAAGGGTTTTAGGCAGAAAATAAAGAGGTATGGCCGGATTGAATTAGCTTTTTAATACGGTAGCACATTTACAGGTACAAGCACACAGAGAACCGGGAAGGAAGAGAACGAGAAGTGACAATTGACACTGACATTGCATATCGACTATAACAACAGACTGTCATGAGTGTACTCTCTGGAGGAACCACAGAGTATTCTATTTGTTTATACATAAACCAACAATTTCAAATTGAAATTACGCGCAAGATTATGTAATAGCTCGCTATCTTTATTTTTTACCAAAGTGTTAACATTCATATCACCTGCTATTATAATTTGTTTCTCTCGTTTACAATTAGTTAAAGAATGTAAAATGTTTTCTAGGCTGTTCATAAAAATATTTATGTCCGAGTTTGGAATTCTGTACACACAGATAATAATAATATTCAGACTTTCGATTTCCACGCTACAACATTCAAAATGTTTTTCGATTGCAAATTTATTTATGAAAGGAATTGTCTTAGCTAAAATCCCCTGTTTCACTAATATGCACGACCCTCCCCTTTTTTGTTTATGTCTCGAAAAACTAGAAATTAACTCATAATTGTTTATTTTAAGGTTGAATGAATGTTTCTGTAAAACACAATACATCGATTTCAATATCATGTGTTTTAAGTTCGTGGAGCAAGATCTCTAAAGTATCAGATTTACAAAATATGCTGGCTATATTTTGATGTAGCAATTTGAAATCATTTTTATTGACGAAAAAAGTTTTTGTTTTCCGTTTTAACTTCGTTATCTAAGTCAGATTGTGTTGAAGATGTTCAAATTCAACTTCAATATTTCAGTACGACCTACATACCTAGTTGGGACTCTTGCCACTAGAGGACGCTGTAACAAATTAATAATCAATAAGATCATGGAAGAAATAATCAAAGTTTTAAAAAACATACAATGTGAATTAGCACAACAGAAGCGTGACATGAAAGACATGGAGGAAAGTATCAAACTAGCTATAAATAAAAACATTGATGAGAAATTTATCCTGATTGAAACAAAAACCAGCCAAATGGAACAAAAAATTGAGGCTCAACAAAAACGTATCGACAGCTTGGACATGAAACTTAGGAAACGAAATGTAATATTCTTTGGGGTTCCAAATTCAGAAAGAAACTATGAAGACTTATTAAACTCCATCCTTGAAATCATTAACAAGAAAATGGATATAGCTTGCCCAAAATGGGAAATTGAGAGAGTGGCGAGAATAGGAAAAAATAAAGACAGAATAAGACCAGTTATAGTTACAACCACAACGATGAGCAGAAAACTACAGCTGTTAAAAAAGAAGAACACATTAGAAAATACGGGAATTTATATGAAAGAAGATTTTACGCCGGCAGTTTTAGAAAAACGCAAAGAGCTCCAGGAAGAGTATAAACAAAAACGAATGGCTGGAGAAAAAGTAATACTACGCTACGATAAGATTATCACCGTGAAGTCTCAAGACCAGCAAACCCATACATCCAAAGTAAATTATTCCAATAAAAGATCATTACCGGAGTCTCCTGAAACTGACAGTAATCGAAACCATTCAAATAACGAGGAAAAATCAAAACAAGTACCTAAGAAAAATCAATCTCAAAACATAACAAGTTTCTTGCGCCCGTCACAATTTAACATCAGTCCCAAGGCCTCTACAAGTCAAGATAACCAAGAACCTCCAAAAAACTAGGCTGCACCCCTCCACCTCCTTCTCTCCCAACACGGCCGGTCCCCGTGGGAGACGTAGACCACAACCCTCTAGAGAAAATTAATACTAAAAATGTTGAAAGAAACCAACTCTACATCGCAACATTTAACGTCAAAACATTATCATCCCACTCCAGACATCTTGAACTAAGCGAAGCATTGAGAAATGTAAAATACGATGTCATCGGTCTCTCCGAAACCAGGCGTCTTGGAAACTGCATTGAAGAGCACGAAGATTTTATATTCTGTTATGTGGGGGAGACACCAGGCTTGTATGGAGTAGGCTTTATTATTAACAATCGTCATAGGAATAATATAAAACTAGAGAATCGCCCGCGCTTCGCTTCGGGACCCGTAGGTAACAGCCGCGTAGGTTCCGCTCCCGTAGGATTCTCGGGATAAAAAGTAGCCTATATGTTATACTGGAACTTTGGCTATAAAATTTGCCTATGACTTAAGTAAAGAAGGATGTCCAATTTTGACCTGATCAGATGAAAAAAATCTTAAAATTCAGCTAACATATTTGCACATTAAACACACTTACTTATTACTAAATTAAAAGAAACGCAGGAAATAAAATTATTTGATTATTTCTACATTACTTTGTCTAGTAAAAGTTAAAAGAATTACATGTTTTGATCGCAACTCAACTCAATCAATCCATTCATCCAATAGTGCCACAAACTTATCTGACCCGGTAAGGGGGGCGCTACTGTCTTGGTCTTTGTCTGACAACAGTATAACATTTGAATTAGTTCCAATTTTGTCCACCGGACCAGATAAGTTTGTGGCATTAAATATGAATGGTACTCAACTGAAAGTTGAAACGTCTTTTTTTGACATTTAACACTGACGCCGCCATGACCGAAATTCGTTCAAGAGAACAGGTACTGTTATGTTATGCTACAGTTAGCCAACGAAATGTGTTGGATAGAATAAGAGAACTATAGAAAATGTCGTTAAACATCCAGTAAGTCTAGTAATTTGTCGGTTGTAGGTAGGTACGAACTATCGTTGACAATGATTGCAAGGGCTTCATAATCAGCAATACTTATTCATATTTTTTTAACTTTGCTGCGTTAAAATCTTAAAAATGACTATGAGACAATATTTATTACTCCAATGGGTAGTCCTTCTACTATTCATTACATCTATACATTAATTTTCATTCGAGGTTTTCAAATGTATGGGAAGTGGGCATTGTTCTTAACTATAATTGTAGTATTTGTTAGCGTGATTCAGAACTTGCAAATGAATTTTACTAACGCCATCTATTAACAGCATCCGGAACTAAATATCTAGCAACTTACAAAACATCGATCTGCCCATGGGAATGAGATGTTTTTCCGCGGTAAAAAGTGGCCTACGGCACTCTACACCCTCCTAACTATCTCTACACACATAAACCATATCATATAATAGCCATGTTGCGACGTGAAAGAGTCACAAACAAACAAACAAACACACTTTCACATTTATAATATTGGTATGGATGTTTTCAAGGCATATCTGAACGAGTGTCTCTACTACAATTGTATATCAACGGCATTGAGTTAAGCATGATACAATGTTATGCTCCAACAGAATCAGCTAGTAACAATGAGATCGAACTCTTTTACACTACGATAAACAAAGCATTGAAAATGACAGGACGATATGTAATAGTAATGGGTGACTTCAATGCCAAAATTGGCCAACCATAACGAGAAGAAAATCTAGTTATGAAAAACTTCGGATACGGCACTAGAAACAGCAGAGGCACTAGGCTCATAGAATTTGCTCTGGAAAATAACTTGGTAATTTTGAATAATTTTTCAAAAAGAAAAATAGTATGAGATGGACATGGAAGTCACCAAATGGCATCGTAAAGAACGAACTGGACTACATCTTAACAAACCTTCAAAAGAACACCCAAGATATTCAAGTGATTAATGTTAAATATCCCAGCGATCATAGAATGGTTCGAGCGACACTAAATCTACAGTGTTCTAAGAAAAGTAGAAAAACGTATGGTAATAATGTAAAGAGTTCATTGAAAAATGAAAAAGAAACGCAAATTTATAGAGAATCGCTTCAAAAATATTTAGAAAACTCCATTGACTGGCAAAAAAGCTTTTCAGTTCACGATAAAATTACTGATGCTATAGAAAAATGTCTCAAAAAAGCTCATGAGTCTTCAAAAAAATAATAAAAATTCCTCTATCATATCAGATACTACAAGAAAACTAATGACAAGACGACACGATCTACAAAAACTCAAACCAAAAACTAGAAGCATGAAAAACGAATTAAAAGCTCTATACAAGCGTATAAGTAAATCTATTTACTATGACTATAATAGCCATCGTTCAAAGACTATTATAAAGCATGTAACACAGTCTGGAAGTTTAAAGAGAGCATACAAAGAATTAAGGTCACATAAATATTGGATAGAAGGACTCAAAGCCTCAAACAAAACCACTTACAATAGAAATGAAATACTAAAGATAGCTACAGAATTTTATAGAGACTTATACGACTTAAAACATCAAGAGAAAGTTTCATTCTATTCAAGGGAAACACCGTCGGAAAGACAAGCCATTGTGGAATCAGAGGTAATGAAAGAGATCTGTCTGCCGCTGGGCGTGTGTTGATATAGACGTGTTATTGTAACTCGGAGCGATTTTAATCTAATTAACGTGCAAAAACTGTTTAGATCATTCTTTGAGTTGTACCAACGTGGTCAGTGTATTAAAGTTGGTGAATCTGTGCAAAAGTTATAGCTAACTAGAGAACCGCCCGCGCTTCGCTTCGGGACCCGTAGGTCACAGCCGCGTAGGTCACGCTCCCGTAGGAATTTAGGCTAAAAAGTAGCCTACTACTCGCTCTAGGGGTGTCTCTCGCGGCCCGTTAAAACGGGCCGGTCCTTGGGTTGGGCCCTAAGGCCCTTGGTTGTCCATCTGTGGTTAACCAATAGGTCAAGTCCGGTGAGTGGCGGCCTTTTTACAGGCCACAGAGTCTTAAACGGGATGGGGTTTATCTTCGCGCCGCCCAGGCGATCGAGGCCCTACCGGGTGAATCCCGCTGGTTGGAAGCCCAGCAGGAGCCGATCAGCGCCGGGCGATAACTTACGAAGCCCCAGTATCAGTCAGTGCTAGGCCCGTCCCGCGCAACCAGCAAGTCGCGCGGAAAGGCCCAGCAGTCCGGTGGACGGGCGTGGAGCGGCGCCAGGTTCTGCAGATGCGGGAACCGCGACGCGTCGACACGCCCGAACATGTTGCGTGCCAATCTCTCGATGAAGTCGTCCAGGCTCTCGACTCGAAGGTCCTCTGGATGACTGTGTTCCTCACGTACCTCGGCGCACCAGTCAGCCGGCGGAGCGCAATCGCCTGAACCGCGCGCATCTTCTTGCGCTGCGGTTCGCTGGCGAGCGCGTACCATGCTGGTGCCGCGGCGGGATCTGATGTAGGTCTTGTAGACCCCGAGCTTCAGTCCGAGAGGGAGGCTCAAGGAGAGCACTGGTTTCTGCCATTGCGCTCCTGGAATTCGCGACGGCTTTCGTAACCTGTGGCTTCATCGAGAGCCTTCCGTCGATTTTGCCCGCAGGTATTTGGCCTGTGGGGCCCATTGGATATCTTGTCCGTGAAGCTCCAGAGTAGGGTCCCACTTGTTGAGGTATCCTATGTTCACGGCCTGCGTCTTCCCGACATTCACCGACAGTCTCCACGCGGCGAGCCATTCGGGAAGGGCATCAAGCGCACGCTGCATCTTGACGATGGCGTGGGTTCTATTCAGCGACGTGGTGATGTACGCCACGTCATCGGCATACAGGGCAAGCGACGCCCCCCCCTGCTGCCGGGATGTCGTCGGTGTAGCAGGCGTAGCAGACCGGGGACAGGCAACTCCCTTGCGGGACGCCGGCTGCGATCGGACGCTCGGTGGATTCGGCGTCTTCAACCACTACTCTGAAGCCTCTATTTTCGAGGAAACTGGAGATCACCTTAACGGCACGCCGGGGCGCCGACGACTGCGAGATTGTAGAGCAAGCCGTCGTGCCAAACACGGTCGAACACCTTTTCCATGTCGAGGAATACTGCACACACGCGTTCTCTCTTATTCAGAGACGCGGTAACGGTGTAACAGCACCCTCGACAACTGAAGAGTCGTATTGTGTTCCGGCCGGAACCCGAATTGCTCCGGTCTGGGGGCAATATGCGGCGCTAGGTGTCGCAGCAGGAGCTTTTCGAACACCTTGGATAGGGTGGGAAGCAGGGTGATTGGCCTATAGCTCTCCGGCTTCAGCCTGTTCTTCCCCTGCTGGGCAGCATTATGACCCTCCCCGACTTCCAGGCCTGCGGGAAGGTCCCGGTGCGAAGGATCCCGTTATACAGGCGCGTGGCTGCTCCGATCGTCCTCTGAGGGAGGTGCCGCAGCGCTCTGTTCGTGATCCCGTTATCACCGTTCTTGATGGTGCGCTGCACCAAGCCGGGAGAGATGACGATTGGGTCTTCTTCGGGAGCTATAGGCAGTGCAAAGTACCCTTCCAGGTGTTCCTCCCAGCTCTCAGTCGCGTGTGCATCTAACTCGGCCTTGAGTCGGGCTGCGGTCCGGTTGACTCCTGCCAGCGTTTCTGCAGGCTGCTGAGGTGATAGGGGAGAGGTGGAAGTTTCCCCGGAGCTTTCTGCTCTCTGCTTGCAGCTTGCAGTACATTCTGCTCGCTGACAGTGAGCTCAACCGCTAACTGGTCAACGTCCGCATCCGTGCGGACAGGCTGAGTTGGCGTGGTGATCTCCAGTTGCTTCTCGAAGGTTGTCCAGTCCATTAGGCGACGGGGCCTTGGCAAGACTGCTGGGTTCCTTCGCCAGGACTAACAGGACAGGAACTTGGTCGGACCCCATACTGTCCTGTAGCGTCTCCAATCGTGGCTGGCAATGGAGGCCTTGGTACACCGCTATGTCCAGAACGTCCGATGAGTGTCTCGCGTAATCTGGGAAGTGCGTCGGGGAATCCAGACCACAGACGGTATAGCCGTGCTGTTCAGCGGCATCAAAAAGTAGCCTTCCACTTCTGTTGGCAGCTAGGCTATTCCACCCCGGATGCTTGCAGTTCTAGTCGCCCGCGCCCACCACCGGTGTCAGCGAGTCCAGCAACTTGCGGACATCAGCCAACAGGATAGTGCCAGCGGGCGGGCGGTACACTGAATACAGCCGGAGCGGGGAGTTCTCGAGGCAGAGCTAAAGTAGCTAATTACATTTGCCTATGACTTAAGTAAATTACATGTAGTATTTGATAGCGTGATTCAGAACCTGCAAATGAATTTTACTAATGCCATCTATTAACAACTCCGAAAATAAATATCTAGCAACTAACAAAACATCGATCTTCCCATGGGAATGGGATGTTTTTCCGCGGTAATATATAATATCATTTCGTTTTTCATCCAAGAAAGCCTCTGATATAAGACACTCGTCTTCTATGGCTGGATTTAAACGAAATGTCATAATTCTGTTCTTAAATGCAGTTGCTATAATATCAATGTTTTTAAATGTTGACTTAATAAGACTGTTTGACTTGTGAATATTTGTTCTTTTATGATATCTGTATTCATTCATAGGTATCTCAATTTTACAATTTTTACAGTATGTATTTGAAGTCGATGCTGACTGGGGTGGTAAAACTGAAAAGATAACAAATTTGCATATAATTTATTATATAAAAAATTAAATTTATAAAACATACTTAAAAAGAGAATATACGCAAAACAGATTACACAAAAAACACATTACACGAAAAGAATGTTGCATTAATAAAATATACATAATTATAAGAAGTGATTATACGCAAAACAGATTACACAGACACATTAAACATAAAAGAATACACGTAAAATATCATTCTATTCTATGTTAATACGACCCTATAAAGGTGGGTGGCTTGGTCTTAAATTCTTTTTTCGTACATTTAATAAATTTTTGTAAGTGCCCCCACGAGACCGCATCCTCATTCACGCTGTTTTTAATGGTTAATATTGATTGCCGCCAGCGATTAACTGGCGGAACATTTTTTATTTCGCTATGTTTGTAAACTTTAAGTTCTATGTAATACTCCCCGGTCTTATCCGTGTCGATCTGTCTCGAGAAACCGTTGGCTAAACGACGAGTAAAGTACGAATATAACGGTGAGTGTAAAGGTTTGTTACCCGCTTCGAAGCACTCGTCGTCGGAGTCAGTGCCGAACAGGTCTCTGGCCGAAGTCCGGGGAACTGCTGCGGGTGAGACGTGGGGCTTGGTTTTCTTGGATGTGGAAGGCTTCGGCGGCTCGCTCTTCCGCTTCCTGTTCTTCTCCTCGATTTTCTTCACCACCGGTGCCTCCGATGTTGAACTGTCGGCACCGTCGGATAGAAACAAATCTTCGGCAAGTGTTTTCGACCTGAAAAGAAGAAATATATGCATTTAACATAGAGTATGTAACTTAAACGACTGTAGTCTGATGTTAAGAAACGCCATGTCCTAAATTCGATTCCCAAACGGCTAACATTTATGTGACAGATAAATGTGGCGTTATTTATTCATACATTCAATCATTATTTTATTCATTACTTAGAATTACAATTTGATTAGATGAATATTTAAATTAATGAATAAGTTATCATTCTGAATAATGAATGTTCGATCATTCTGAATAATGAATGTTCGTCAATATTCGTAAACTCAATCATTGATACATTTATTAGTTATGATTAAGTACACTTTCATTATAATATATGAATACTGAAATTAATTAATTAATCAATTATTTATTAATAGGTTATCATTTTAATAATGAACATTAAGTAAAATGAGGCAATAAAATATGATCCTGAAACTATTCTATTTAAATGATCCTACCATCTAATTGAGTCTACATTTAAATGATCTTTAAAATTTCAATAATAATATTTGCGTACTTACATTTTCCAAATTCTCGATGAGTTTGCTGCTGCTAATGTTCTGCTGGTCAGTCCAGAAAGTATTTTGTGATCCGGGCTCCTCAAGGAGTCTCTTATATAGTTGCAAAATCTACGTCACAGTGTTCCTTATTTGGGAACGGCGCCGGCGCAATTAAAAACGCAGCGTAAGATGTATCGGTCTTTGCGAATCAAACCCTGCACACTTTGATGATTTAATTTCAGCTGTATCAGAATATTATCCTTATAGAAACGATTAAGATGTGATCTCATTACCATAAGATTAGCGATTAGCGTTTTGTATCCATAATCTATTTCCGCATAATTTATGAAAATGCTCATAACGTAACAAGTTTAACTGCTGACTCGGCTCAATTCACAACATCTATATATTTCGATAGTGCAGCGGTAAGCAAAAAATTGTCTATAAATATTTATAAATTAGCTAACAATTTTCATTCTTGTCTGAAAAATTTATCTTATCGGTTCACCTGCTCAAGCAATTGGCTAAGCAAAGTTTACTGAGCATCTCTACATACTATAAAATATGGCATCGACGGATGTAAGTATAATTATTTTTTTGATTTGTATTATTCAAAAATTTCAAAGTGTTCAACAACCTTATCATTTGTTTACTTCACTAAATAATGTATATTAAAATATCATTAATCTCTACTATTTATTTCAGGAAGTACCAAGCTGGGTGTATTCTCCAGTCTCTCCACCATTGATAATCAATCAGGATCCATACATGAATCCGTTTAACGGTGGCCAGTATTCTCAGCCAAATCACGGAACAAAAGATTTAACGACGAGCCTCAAATATACAACGAGAGGTGCCAAGCTAATAAGGATCGAAATTTATGATGCGCATCAATTTGAAAATAAAGAAAAGTCCGTATGTAATTGTAACGCGGAACTTTGCTTGCAGCACGTAGTGAAGGATATAGCAAATGATCATGTTTATTCACAGGTGAAAGATATTGTTTTATCATTAGATACAAATAATATTATTAGATAATTGATATGGTGATATTGGTGCTATAAGTTTATAATATTATTAGCAAGCGAAAATATGTTTGTGATTGTATTGAAATGTAGTTTTTTTCTTTTATGCAAAATATAAATTATATATAATTCATAACATTTAGTTTTATTTATAAATCTATTTATTAGATAGGTGTACCTAATAAACTCAACAAAATCAATATCATAAGATGAATCTTACAGCATACTCAACTACAATGTTAATGTTTTATTATACGAAGATTTGCGATAAAGAAAGGGCAGTTCCAAATATAATTAGCATAGCTCATGATGTGCATAAGTCTTTAGTCATAATAATATTATACAGATAATTCAAATATTCACTTCACGTCATAAAATTATATCTATCCAATGCTGATCTGACAATATTCAATTTAGGTGTACTTACCTAATAAGCTCGATAACCTCAATATCTTAAGATGAGTCCTACGACATACGCAATCACAGTGCTCAAGTATACTCCATGTAGTTAATATGTTTTATTATACAAAGATCTGTGATAAATAGAGGGCAGTTCAATTCAAAGTAAATAAAATGTACCTCTTACACTTACCCGTATTCAAATATACCTAATATTATAGCATAGCTCCTGATGTGCTACGTCTTTAGTCATAATAAACAGAATCAGATGATTCAAATATTCGCTTCACGTTACAACTTACAAAATTAAAACGATCCCATGCTGATCTGATAATATTTAGTCTTAGATGAACGAAAACAATTACCTATATATTAATGGTACTGTGACTAACAATATCATTCTAATTTGAATGTTAGATAATAAATAAATGTCAATCGCAGTAAGTAGGTAAGGCGAATGGCTATGAATGAACATTCATTCGACTTTCGATAAACTCAATTTAAAAGTTTCAATAGTTTTATTTTTGAATACAGATGATTATTCAAGCAGTAAGTATACGCACAGAATCCTGAACTAATGAATGAACATTCATTCTACATCCGATAAACTCAGTTTAAAAGTTTCAGTAGTTTGATTTTGAATACAGATGATCATTCAAGCAGTATACGCACAGAATATACTGTGTATAATGGATTGAGTTTACGAATATTGACGAACATTCACTATTCAGAATGATCGAACATTCATTATTCAGAATGATCGAACATTCATTATTCAGAATGATCGAACATTCATTATTCAGGCAGTATACGCACAGAATATACTATGTATAATGGCGGGGTCCTAGATCGAAAGATCTAGGACCCCCCATTATACACTACTGTCTCGCCCATCCTGATCATCGCTGTGCTCGTTCTCTGTAATCCACATGAGACACAAATATGAGTAATGTCAAAAGGTATTAAGGCAAGCTATGAATTTAATATCATTGCTACCAGCGCAAGCGTGCACTCAAGCGTCCTTTAGCAACGATTATAAAACTTCGAAATAATGAGACTAGTTGTTTATTGTAAAATGGATTTATCATCAAAAATGAAATGCGATTGATAAGATTCCGGACTCTCATCACTCGCACCATAATAGAGAATGTGAACTCTATAAAAGGCAACATTACGAAACCCTTTATACAGTGCATTTGGTACATTTATGTACCAGTTTACCAATGTATGACGTTACTTACAGACGCAAACATAAATTACTTAGCTGAAACAGAGACCACAAGTTAAAAGCTCGGGCCGCACAGAGGCCATGAGCCAGGGGCTCAGGCCTACGGAAGCCATGAGCCAGGGGCTCAGGCCTACGGAAGCCATGAGCCAGGGGCTCAGGCCTACGGAAGCCATAAACCGAAGGTTCAGGCCTAACAGAAGCCATAAGCTAGGGCTCAGGCCTACGGAAGCTATAAGCCTCGATGACGGCGGGGCTGTCGGTGCCAGCACGCCGGGCGTCACCTGGGCGACGCCGACAAAGGCGTATGGCGACGCTTGGCGCAGATGGCGCGGTGGTGATGGCAGCGCCCGGTGTAGACCGCACGACGTCCGATGTGGACTGCGAGGTGCCCGCCGCTCTAGCGCCCGGTGAGGACCGCGAGACGTCCCGTGTGGGCTGCGAAGTGTGCACGTAGACCGCGCCACAGACCGCTCCTCGAGCTCTGAAAGTCAAGACAAGATCGCCTCCATTGTGCTCCGCAATGCACCATCCGGAGAACGATCTCGTCGTTTTCTATTAATTCGCTGTTCGTAATTACCATAGCGGCTTTGATGACGTTAATGTGGTGACAATTTATTGGAAACAAACGTGCTTAACCGGCTAAGTGTCAAGTCTGTAACTCGCAACAGTAGTGTGGCATTCACGAGTTGGACGTGACGGTCCGAAGCAGATTTTATAGTGTACAGTTTGTCCTTGATCAGACCGCGAAGGTCGTTTTGTCATTATTCAAGAAAATGTACTCACGGTTTGTTGACACATAACACAACACCTCATCAAGAATTTAAAATAACGGGTTTTCATTTACGTGGAAAATAATTTTGTCAGCAAGAGCCAGGGTTTGCGTTCGAATCCAACTTCTGATCTTATAAATCAGGTGTCGAGTTGATTTTTAAAAAGGAAAATAACGATAACCACATCGAATATTTTAATCAGAGAAATAACAGTACAACATTATCACGATATTGAACCACTATAAATAGTACGACCGTCACGTCCGAATGCCAACACGAGAATGCCCCCGCTCTGCTCCGGCCGCACCCCAGGTAGTGCAGGTACTGCTCCTCCACTCCGCCGCTCACGCCACCAGTCACCCGATGTGACGTCACGCCAGCGCCACCGCTAGACCCGTTATTTCTAACAATATTATCATGAATTTAGTTTTACTTAAATTAATGATAATACCATTGTCATGAGACCATTTCAATAACGCATTCAAATTCTGCTGCACATTTAACTGAATCAGGCCACTATCTTTTCCACTATAGACAAGGCACGTGTCATCAGCATACATACATATATATCCTACAATGTTTGATAACATTTACCATACTGTTAACGTGCATTGTGTACCCGATCGGTCCAAATATGGATCCAGTCGGTACCTCATATTTTATGTTTCCTAACCTACTATCTACTCCATTTACACGTACAACAATTTTTCTATTTTCCAAGTATCTTTTGAACCATGTTTTCACTGGTCCCCTAATTCCACATTCATCCATGGCCTGCAACAAGCACTCATGGTCTAAGGTGTCGAACGCCTTTTTAAAATCAATATATAGGGCGACAACCATACTCCTGTTATCAAGTGCGTTATTTACATCCTCGGAGAACGAGGTCAAGGCCGTTGCTGTGCTTTTATTAACCCTAAACCCATATTGTGATTCTGTCAGTATTGCATGTTTTTCAAGAAACATCCCGATTTGTTTCATCAAAATTTTTTCACATATTTTATTTATAATACTCAATATTGCTATCGGCCTATAGTTAGTGTAGTCTTCATGTGACCCTTGTTTATAAATTGGTCGGATGATTGCCGTTTTCAATTGATCAGGATAAATACCATCTCGTATGCAGTTATTTAAAAACGCGGCTAAAATTGGGCTAATATAGTTTTTTACTAATTTTAAATCCTGCACCCGAATACCATCTATACCTGGTGACTTGTTGCAGTCCATGGAATCTATGACTTTACAAACATCCCTACTGTCAATTTTCCTATAGTAAAAACTAACATCGCAATAATTAACATAATTAGATCTATCAAAGAAGTATTTCTGACACTGATGGTTAGATTTTAATTGCTCAATTTCTTGTGTAAAAGTAGAACAAAAGTTATTACAAAATATTGTTTAGCGTAACATTATCATCATATAATTTTTTTCAGCAAATAGAAAATGACGAAAGATTTTAAATTAAAATGAACAAATTTTACAGACCCTCCGATATCTTAATTGTTATCTTTTGTCATTGTTCACTAATTACAAGACACAACAAAAGGTTATATTTTCACAAGGAACGAAATAAAAATGGAAGTTATAAAACTCAAAAACACCAGATGTAATAAAATAAAACTTTGTCATACCAAAAACGCCGTTTCACTTTTACCTTGTTTCATGTTACCACAACAAGGTGATGTCACCCTTGGTTCCAGACAGGTACCAGACAAGGTCTTGGTCTCCAGTTCCTTATAACCTAGAATCGCTTCCTAAACGCAGCTTAAATCCGACGTAAACACTTACGTCGACTTTATTTATTTCGAAAATATAGTGACTAAAGCGGGTAAGAATCCAACTAATTCGTCTGTAATACCTCTAATGTCAATGTTTTGGATCATTATATAACGCTTACACAATATTTAAAATTAACAATGAACTACGCGGGTATTCAGAATACTACACAAAACAATAAAATGTGCTTTACAGTGCGCCCAACTTATCTCTGAAATGGCAATGGTCAAATGAATGTCAAATGCGTCCGACAGCGCCTCTTTCGTTTCAATCTTAAGTTGGGTTTACAACTTTTAAAACGACGCAACAAAATAAGCTGAAATCGAACACTTTTTTTTCTTAATAATGGCTCGATAAACGTCACTATAGTGAGATTACTCGAAAACATTTTGTCACGTAGTAAATAAACCCTATGAAAATTGTATTGTGTTTCACTTTTAAAACTACGTGAACTAATGAGTAACTTATTCGATCGACGTCACCAATGAAAAACCAAACCGTTCACTTTTTAAAAGCGTAAGCTGATTATTGTTGTAGGTACTCGATAAATGGAATACTTCGTCAAGTTGAGCACAAATAAAGCAAACTATTTTGTGTGTGTTTATTTTTTCCAATTAATCCTTTTCAGCGATAAGCGGTGCACCAAATTACCAAAAAAGCAAAATAAAAAGAATACCTTTGTTATTGACCGGCTACCTGACCAGTATCGGAGATACTGCCGTTAATTATTATTAACGGTGTTACAATGGTCACCTCACCTTTCAATGGCCACCTCGCCTTTATACGGACACCTCACCTTTATACGGACACCTCACCTTTATACGGACACCTCACCTTTATATGTCCACCTCGCCCTTATATTATGGCCACCTCGCCCTTATATTATGGCCACCTCGGCCTTCTTTTTTTTTTGTTTTTTTTTTTTAAAAATAACGCTTCACACTCAAAACACCACACTAGGATTCCCTGTGTCGCGGGTACCCTGAACAACACACAAGACAAGGACACACCCAGACCGAGAACGAAAATTTAAACTCATCACTCAAATTGCCGCCTCACCGGGAATCGAACCCAGGACCGCGTGTTACCCATTGCGCAAAAATAAAATGTAATCAAGAAATAATGTTAAGAATTTAACACCTGTCACGAATGGAAAGAACACGCACGTTTGATAAAAGTCACTGCACTGTACGTCATATCTCGTTATCAATTAAAAATTGTACCAACACGGAAGGCATAGCCTAATACCTGACTTTAAAATGTTTGTTTTTCTTTTTCGACCAGACTACAAAATCTAATCTACCCGCTTTATCTTTAAGAATTTTATGAACGTAGATTAATTGTTGTAACTTCGGAACATAATAATTTTACTTTAAAATGACTCGAATTACGTTACATTTCTATTAAATTAATTGAGCAAAAATGCTTACCCAACCAAGTACCAATATTATCCAATAACTTTCATCAACTATTATCATCAAGGAAACTCAAAACAAAGCATGAATCTTATTCGTGGCCTGTGGCTTTTCACTAAGCACAACAAACAAAGTCAACAAGTCACACGGACTCTTCCACGGTCTCTGCAAGACCCGACCAGCTGAACTAAGATTCATCGCTATCACTCTACTCAAATTCACTTTTTATATCACAACACTTCAAATGATACTTAGCCCTTGGGCATTCTAGCAAACTAACCACAAATCTACCCACATTAAACTTCAACAAAATGATCGCATGATAAAAAGTGTGTTCCGATGTTATAATACTTGGTTAAATTACACTAAAATCAAAGGGTGTAACTTTCTCTTCAAAATAAAAACAGAGGTCATAATTAAAACGATTTCTTTTTTTTTTCAGCGATTAAACATCAAAATAAGATTACACTGAGGAGCGATTTGTTTTAATTATGCTGCCTTAAATGATTTTACTACCGGAAATTGATGTCTTTTTTTCACTCACGATTATCAAACAAACTACACACACACACACAATATAGTTTACACAAAAATTAAAATTTAAGCAATGAAATTCTGTTACCACATGACTTATGAAATTAAAATAACCCATACCAATACTTGCCGTCTTACTTGAAAATCCTTTACACCGATACCTGCCATTTTATTTCAAAATCCTGTTTTACCGTGGCATGGTGGTCATATCTCTTCACTTGCCATCCATGCCTCACAATATTATCACCTGACAATTATAACCTGAAATAACCTAGCCAGCCATGTGTGGGACGTGAAGTTACATCCAACTTCTGATAACGGCGCTAGCGCTCCGAGCGGTCGATATAATTTGGGTTATACGTGGCTGGAGGTCAGAAATAATAGTCAGTACACAGAGTTTAAAAGTCTATTACAACACTTCAATACAGTTTATAATAAAATAACAAACGATCGGCAAGATTAATTTGGATTACATTAAATTAAACTTAGAAATAAAGCTTACGACAAAATAATAGCAAAGTAGCAAAGGATGAGCAACATTAATTCAGATAAAACTTGGAAACGCGGCAAGTTTGGTATGGCAGTGGGTTCTACACGTCTACTCGGTCTAAGCGCTCAATTCCGAAAAAGCCCCCCATCATAACAGCTCTGGTTCTTTATAATCTCATCTCTACCCCCACTCCATGCCAACCATGCCCAAACAATAACTGTTTGACGTTTCCACAAATAGTTAAAGCGATTCTCCACAGATGGCGTTGAAAGATCAGCGCAGGACTTTACTGCACTCCGACAAGTAGTTCTAGAGATTCTCCACAGATGGCGTTGAAAGACCAGCGCAAGACTTGAGTGCGCTCCGACATATACATTTCCCACAATTCCATGTCTGCCAAACTGCAAGCCAGTTTATCGCTGGTATCTTCCTGGTTTCGCTTCCGAAACTAGAATGTCCGCGGTTGACCGATCGCCCCTTTTTATACCACCCACGCACCATTCATGGCCATCCAGAACATTCCTGTTAAGTCCGGACCCGCTTCGAACAAGATTCGAGAACGTTCCTTGCAACCGACTTTCGCCCGTATGACTATTGCCGTAATGGTCGAAGCGTCGTGCGTACTTTTGAGACGGGCAAGCGCGCTATTGTTCTATTGTTGACTCGACATGTTTATGGCCCCTATTGTTTATTGTTTCCGAAGTAGCTGCGCTAGGGTTGTCACATTGCCCCCCTCTTAGTCGTGCTCGTCCCGAGCATTATTCGATCCATGAAATGGTGCCAATCGGTCCACGTGCACGATCTTCGGCTTTCTTCTGTCCCCCTGTCTGATTCGGTAAGTCACGTCATTAATCCTCGTGACAACTGTGTAGGGGCCTTCCCATCGTGCTTGTAGCTTCGGAGACTTCCCTTTCTTCCGCAGTGGATTGTGCAACCATACAGAATCTCCCTCCTTGAAACCATGTTTCCGAGCATCGCGGTCGTACCGGGTTTTCATCTTTTCGCTGGTCTTCAAACATTGCTCCCTTACAAGGTCATGTGTCTCGTCCAATTGTTTCCGTAAGTCCGCAATGTATTCAACGGTTGGTTTCGGGGCATCTGGCGGTGTTCCGGTAAGCAAATCCAACGGCAGACGCATTTTTCTTCCGAAGTTTACTTTAGCGGGTGTAAATCCCGTGGACTCGTGTATGGCAGACCGATATGACATCAGGAACAGAGGAATGTACCGATCCCAGTCTCGCTGATGTTCCTCGACGACCTTGGCCAAGTGATTTTCCAACGTTTGGTTGAATCTCTCCACCATGCCGTCAGATTGAGGATGCGCCGGTGTGGTACGTGTCTTATTTATTCCCAAAAGATCACACATCTCCTGGAATAACGTCGACTCGAAGTTCCTGCCTTGGTCGCTGTGTAACTCCAATGGTACACCAAAGCGGCATACTACCTCCTCGACAAGTTTCTTGGCCACGGTCTTCGCCTCTTGGTTCGGAGTTGCAAACGCTTCCGGCCATTTGCTGAAGTAGTCTTGAACCACGATGATGAATCTATTCCCGTCTTCAGACTGAGGGAATGGGCCAGCAACGTCTATGGCGATTCTTTCCCAAGGGGCTCCGACGTTATACAGTTGTAGTTTTCCCTTGGTTCTAGTGCGGGGCCCTTTCACTGAAGCGCACACGGTACACTTCCTGCACCAATCTTCAACGTCCTCTCGACATCGCACCCAATAAAAGCGTTCTCGTATCTTTACGAGGGTCTTCTTGATGCCGAGATGCCCACCAGAAGTGCCATCATGTACGAGCTTCAGCAAATCAGCCACTTTACTCCTGGGAATAACCATTTGCAGGGTTTTTTCCTTTCCGTTGAGTGATTCCCAGCTCCGGTAAAGCACGCCATTCTCCAATATAAGGCTGTCCCACTGAGCCCAGTATGTCTTAGTCGTTGCGCTCGAGGCTGACACGTCACTCCACAGGGGCCTCTGTCCTTTGGCTTTCCATTCCATGATCAGGCTGAGGTCTTTGTCTTCCTTCTGAGCTTGGCTTACTTGCTCCGTTCCCCAAGACTCGTCTAGGTCCTGCATCCTTATCACCCTGACCTCTTCTTTAGCCTCATGCTTGATGCAATGTCGACATTCTTCGGAGCATGGGCGTCGTGATAGGGCGTCGGCATTCGAATGAGCTCTTCCGTTACGATGCTCTATCACGAAGTTAAACTCTTGAAGCTGTTCGATCCACCTCGCAACCTGGCCTTCCGGGTTCTTGAATTGCAGCAGCCACCTAAGAGCGGCGTGGTCCGTTCTTATCGTGAACTCGCGTCCCAGCAAATATTTGCTGAAGTGCTGAAGGGTCTTCACCACAGCCAGTAATTCACGCCGAGTCACGCAATAGTTCCTTTCAGGTTTCGAAAGGGTCTTGCTGAAGTACGCAATGACCACCTACTGGCCATCCTGTTCTTGCGATAATACCCCTCCGATGCCGGTATTGCTAGCGTCCGTGTCTACTGTGAATCTCCCTTCCCTTCTGGGGTAGCCAAGAATCGGAGCCGAGCACAGACGTTCCTTTAAGCGAACAAACGCATCTTCGCAATCGGAATCCCAACTGAAGATTCTCTTTTCCTCCGTGAGACGGTGTAATGGCTTGGCTATCTCTGAGAAGTTCTTCACAAACCGACGGTAATAGGCACATAGCCCCAAGAACGCTCTTACATCGGTCTTGTTCTTTGGTGTCGGCCATTCTTGAACAGCTCTTATCTTATCTGGATCAGTGCGAACACCTTCGTCCGATATTATGTGTCCCAAAAATGACACTTCATTCTTGAAGCAGTCACATTTCTTTGGATTGAGCTTTAGGTTTGACTCACGGAATCGTCTGAATACCTTCTCCAGATTTCGCTTGTGTTCCACGAAGTTTCGTCCCATGACTATGACGTCATCGAGGTACACCAGACAAGCGTCCCCCAAAAGTCCCACCAACACTCGCTCCATGAGACGCTCAAAAGTGGCAAGAGCGTTACATAATCCAAAAGGAATTACGCGAAACTGCCACAAGCCATTTCCGGTTCCGGTGGTAAAGGCGGTCTTCTCCTTGTCTTCTGGCCGGACTTCTACTTGCCAGTAACCACTCTTCAGGTCGACCGTCGAAAACCACTTCATGCCACCAAGCATATCCAACGTGTCGTCAATCCGAGGCAGAGGGTAGCTGTCCTTCTTGGTAACGGTGTTAAGCATCCTGTAGTCGACACAGAATCTAGTAATAATAATAATAATAATTCTTTATTTCAGGCTCAGGCCAATATTTGTTAGTAACATTTTGTACTTATATCTAGGGGTTAGTAAATACTGACAAAATAAGACTTATAAACTAACTAAACTAGGGACAGGAAATGGGGGTTTCCACGCCCAGGCACAGTCTGTACTGCACCACGTGCATGTAGACTTACCCAGTGCCTGAGAAATGGTGAGTCCCACCTGTCCACTAGTGTGCCCAGTATGGTGTTGGTGCTGTCGCGCAAGCGGTTTAGGAGGGAGGCGCATCGCTTCCGGATGATGGCATGAAAGCCATCAGTGTGAGCCTCTGAGAACATCCCGGAGGCGCTACAAAAGCGCGGCAACCCCATCAGCATTCTGAACCCATTATTATATTGTACACGCAGAGCGTTGTACGTCCTCTGCGTATAGCTGACCCACAGGCTGCTCGTGTAAAAAGACTGGCAGTATGCTTTAAAAAGCGTCGCCTTTACCTCAGCGGTACAACGAGCAAACCTACGAGCCAGCATATTACAACGGACGGCCAACGCCCTGCGTTCCCGTTCAATATCAAAGACATCTTTCATGTTCTCGGAAACCCAGTGGCCCAGATATTTAAAATGCGAAAGGAGTAAGAGCCCGCCCACCTTACTGTGTTAGTTTGATTTTTATACCATGTACGTAGAATTGTCGTCACATCGTTAGGTAGGGCGGTCTCCCTCTCCAGCTTTTCCCACAGCAACTTATAAGACACCAGATCAAATGCCTTGGACAAGTCCAGGTAGCAGGCATAGACCGGTGTACTTCTATCAGTGTAGTACCGAACAGTTTGCTTGAGAGAAAATATAGCACTTTCCGTGGATAGGTTAGGCCGAAAACCAAACTGTGCATCGTTTACTTTTAAATATTTTTCGAGGTATCCATCAAGCAAACTGTCCAGTACCTTGGCGATCACAGTAGCCAATGATATTGGTCTATAATTTGTCATATCTGAGGCATCTCCAGTTTTATTTTTGATAATTGGCACAACAATTGTCCTCAAAAGGTCATCGGGTAGATGTGAGTGACTCATGCAAAGGTTGAACAGAAGTGTCAAGACCCTAGGCAGGTGGACGCCAGCGTGCTGTAAATGCTCAATACTGAGGCTATCGTGCCCTGGGGATTTACCTCGAACCATTCTCTTAATTACACGGGCCACGGTGTGGGTCGAAAACCTTGTGGTGAGCTGTACAGGTTGCCCTATATACTGCTCATCTTCCAGTATAACACCCGTCGACCCTAGTGGCGAGTCAACCCTAAAATGCTTCTGGAACGCATCGGCTATATCTTTAGGCTCATACAAGCCGGCAACGGTCACCGGCAGGCCCGGTTTCGGGTCTAATTTGTTAGTAGATTTCCAGAAGTGTCTGAAGTCCTTGTCGTTATGGTGTTGAGCAATTATGTCCATTTTAATTTGTTGCTGATTGTTCTGACACCATCTCAACTTAGACCTAAAGACCCTTCTGGACTCAACCATATCTTTATATATGTGGCCAGAATTTGGCTTATCAAACAATAACCAATTTTGATAACAAAAACGAGCCCACCGATGAGCGCCACCGACGTGTCTGTTCCATCCTATTATTCTCTTTCCCTTTTTTGTTAACAATTCTTTATAACAGTTTTTAATACTCTCAGTAAGTATATCTATTACATGTTTGTACAGGTTATCTATTAACATCTTATGGCGGCTGTCTGTACACATCCTTTTTTTTTTTTTTTTTTTTTTTTTTTTTTTTTTTTTTTTTTTTTTTTTTGTTATCGAGGGGGAAACCTTCAAAAGGTACCCGGTGCCGTGGGAGCGACACAGGGTTATGTGGGATTTTTACCCACTAAAACCCCCCCGGTGGCCTACCTCAGCGCTTGTGGAGAACTCCGGGATCTCCAAAGGAACACAACCGGAGTCCTCCGAGCGCGGCGCCCTTGGGGCTCTGCCCGCGAGAGACTAAATGCCCCATCGCTAGCCTTCCGTACAACGGTGTGCGGCCACACATACCGTCGTCCTTCCCGGGGTTGCTGATGGACGGTTCGAGCTCCCACTCTAGCCGCCCGCAACCCCTAAAACCCCCTTTTAGTCGCCTCTTACGACAGGCAGGGGATACCGAAGCTCGTATTCTGGTCCCGAGCTACAGGGACACCGGTGACGCTATGTGCGTCCACCGCGGCGCCGTGCACGGCGCGTCCTTCTCCGGGCAGGATCAGCGCGTTCCCTGGCCCGCTCGGCGTCTTCCTTCGCAGACATTACGTCACTGCAGAAGGTGATCATGCCGTTCCAGGCAGATCCGCGCTGAACCATGCTCCTCACGATGGCAGCAGGCCGGAGGTCTGGTCCCACTTTTTCGACGAGGATCTGCCGCTGCGATTCCCAAGCCGGGCAATACTGCAGCGTATGCTGAGCAGAATCCTCGTCGTGCCCACAGTGATGGCACTCGGCCGTCTCTTGCCTACCAATCCTACTCAGGTACTCACCGAAACAACCGTGTCCGGTAAGTATCTGAGTAAGATGGAACGTCACCCTTCCGTGGCTCCTGAGCCAAGCCTCAAAGTTAGGCAAGATGGCCTCTACGACCCGTTGGCGTAGGCTCCTCGGTTCCTGAAGCCGATCGTGCCAGCACCTCAGTGCGTGCACTCTGGCGTTTCTCCGAAGCGTTTCGACCGTCTCTTCGTCGAAGTTTTCAGTCCTCTGGCGGAGGACGCGGATCTTATGGAAGACCCTTGCGTCCAAATCCGCCAGAATGTCCAGGGGCGGGAACCGCCCTAGGACTGTCGCCGCCTCATACGATATAGTACGATAACCTCGGGCGACTCTGATCGCGATCATACGCTGCGCGGAGTTTAACTTCCGCGCACGTCGCCGGCAGCTGGACAACTTGTCCGACCATACCGGCGCACCGTAGAGCGCGATCGAGCGTACTACACCCGCGTAGAGGCGGCGGACCTCTTCTCGCGGTCCCCCGAGATTTGGCAGCAGTCTGTGCAACGCACCCGCTACCCCATGAATCCGGGGGACTAGACGGTCGAAGTGTTCATCAAAACGCCAGCGGCTGTCAAGTGTTAGGCCCAGATACTTCATGTACCGGCCTATACTGACATCCGTTTCACCGACACGCACTGTGGTCTCAGCTGGCTCGGTTCCTTGCCGAAGTCCGTGGAACCATATCGCCTCGGTCTTGTGGGCCGCGACCTCAAGACCAATGCTGCGGATCCTCGACACGACGCATGCCACCCCGAGCTCTGCTAGCCGAACCGTCCTGTCAAACGACTCCCCTTCGCACAGAACGAGGGTGTCGTCGGCATAGCAAACGATGCTCACACCCAGAGGGAGCACCATTTTTAGCACAGCGTCGTATCCGAGGTTCCACAGCAGTGGACCCAGGACCGAACCTTGCGGCACTCCACGCGCGACCCTCCTCCCGCGAACAGTGCCATAACGACCGGGGAAGTGGATGCTCCTCTCCGACAGGTACGCCATGAGCACGTTCTGCAGGTAAGCCGGCACGCGATGGACGGAGAGTCCTCTCATGATTGTGCTCCAGGGCAAAGAGTTAAAAGCGTTGACAATGTCAAGGCTAATCGCCAGGACTACTCTACCCTGGGACACGGCCCGCTCTGAGAGCGCTCGGACATGGAGGATCGCGTCCACCGTCGAGCGTTGCTGTCGGAAGCCGAACTGGTTTTCGGACAGGTCCGGGCCGTGACACGCTAGGTGCCGACTGATTCGAGCGGATATAATCCTCTCGAACAGTTTGCCCACCTCGTCCAGAAGGCAAATGGGTCTGTATGCCGAAGGGGAGTCCTGTGGCCGGCCCCGCTTGTGCAGCAGCACCAGCCTCGCACTTCTCCACAGTGAAGGGAATTTCCCTCGGCGGAGGCACGCAGTGAACAGGCGCTGCAGCCTCCCCCCCAGCACTGGCAGCACTGAGACCCATGCTTGCCCTGGGATTCCGTCCGGCCCCGGTGCAGCATTCCTCATCGCCATGCGTCTGACGGCAGCAAGGAGCTCACCCTCGGATACTGCCCATTCGTCCGACCACGCCAATGGCGTCAACGACGACGGGCCTGGTTCCTCGGCGATTGCGGGTGTAAGGGATATATTTTAGCAATTGTTAAAATGTTATAATTATTTAATCATCTTGTTTTACCAAATTACTTATTTTACAAATTAAAAACCAAAAATTATTGTTTGGCACTGACATGAGCAATTGTATTTTCCGAATTTCCGGCTCCGATGTAAGACAGTTGAAAATTTAAATGATACATTATTGCATTTAATATTCATAAATTATTTAATTCTTTTGTTTTACATATTTATTTACTTTTAAGTTAAAATCTCAACATGTAACAACTAAGCGGAAACTTGTGCATCGGAATCTCCGGTTTCCGGTACCGGTGCCAGGCGGTTATTCGGAAAATATAAAAGTGAAAGAGTAGAAGTACGAAGTTTAGTCTTTCGTAAGCAATAGCTGTGGAAGTGTGCTGTATACCAAGTGTTAGTAGTTATACTAAATGGAAGGCAGATGTTTGTGGAATAAAGAATGTAAATTACGATACGAGTTGTGTGGATTTTGAGATTAAAATATAACCTTACTTGGGTGTTTTATTATACTTCAGAAGTGGTAAGTACCCTTATTTCTTTAAACAAATTAGATCATAACAGTAAAAGTAACGTACGTTTTACTAGAAATTACGTGAGTTTTTTTTTAAGAACAAGTTTATTTTAGTGAGCAAAATGCTTAAATATTAAAACGCTACTAGATTATTTTCTTTATTAAATTAAATAAATAAAATTACAGCTGTACTACTAAAATTGTTTTCTAATGAATATAATTAATTACATCGTTACACATTAATAACAAAAATATATGTAGATTTTATTTTAGTTTGGTACATAGTTCGTTTCGTTGGCGAGTTTCAGATACGATGGAACGTGAAAGAAAGTCATCGTCACGTCGCGTGGAAACGCCTGACCGTCGCGAGTCTCGGTCACGGAGATCAAGCGGCATGCGTCGAGGTAGCCGCAGCCGCAGCCGCAACTACAGCCGCAGCCGCAGCCGCGGTCGCAGCCACCAGGGGACCTCTCAGCCGTGCACCAGTCGACTGAACGAGCTCGCCGTCCAGCGTGACTCCGAGAAACTGCGTGCCATCGAACAACGAATGGAGGAAGAACGCGCCCGCCTTCGTGACCTACAACGTGACCTGGACAAGGAACGCCACCGGATGCGACGAACTGTGAGTAACCAGCGAGAAAGTGTATATCGAAGTAATCGCACGGAGGGTACCCCGGCGCATGATATGTCATCTGATAGACGAATATCCTCGCGGAGGAGTGGTCGTAGTCCCCACGAACGCGATAGCGCCGCGATACGGGACAACGAACCCGATCCATTGCCAGAACAAGATAGTAGCCCCACGTTTTCTACTCAGGACGTTATAAATATTTTAAAGTCATGTAAAAACGCGTCATCACAGCCGTCGACTTCGCCTGTACAAGCACCTTCTCATTCCTCTAATAATCATAATAATATTTTGCCTGAATTTGATCCCTCATCAAAAAATCAAAGAATAGATATTTGGTTAAAAAAGGTAAACGAGTGCGCTACCGTCTACGGCTGGGATGACAAAACAACCATTCATTTTGCGATGCAAAAACTTCGGGGTTTGGCCAAGGTCTGGTACGAAAGTCTGCCTTCCATACTGTTTAATTGGGCGGAGTGGCAAGATAAGTTATTAAATGCATTTCCTTGTGAGCAGAACTATGGTCAAGCCCTCGAAGATATGCTTAAAAGGAAGAGTCGATTTCAAGAGCCAATAGAGGTCTATTTTTATGAAAAACTAGCATTATTGAATCAATGTAACATTGAAGGAAAGCGTGCCGTTGATTGTATTATTCATGGGTTGACGGATAGGACTATAAAATCAAGTGCCGTGTCTTTACGTTGTTTGCACCCGGAGCAATTGTTACAATTTTTGATGAGCAACAAGGACTCCTTTCAGGCATCGTCCTCAAATCCTTTAGAGCGGGTACGTTACAGGGGTAAGCCTCAGTTTGATACAAATACAGTTGATTTGCAAAATAATTATAGACGGGATAATAAAGCGGGTTTTACGCAGAACAATACTTTGTTTTGCTTCAATTGTAAGGAAAGGGGGCATCCCTTTTTAAAATGCCCAAAGACCATTGTTAAATGTGAGAAATGTAACAAAGTGGGGCATAAGACTGAAGATTGCTATAGTAACAATAAAGACAATAATACCGTTCGTAAGACATTGCTAATATCCGATTCAAAACCGAATTCAAAATTTTATAAAAAAGTGAGTGTGAACAAAAACTTAACAGGGGGTTTTATAGACTTTGGTAGCGAGGTATCGTTGATAAAACAGTCGTATGCTTTTAGTTTAGGGTTGTCAGTCTCTGATAGGGTAACTGCTCTGAAGGGTTTTGGGAACGAAGTGGTTATGACACTTGGTACAGTTAATGTGAATTTAATTGTGGACGGGGTTAGCGCAAGTGTTGAGTGTCAGGTGGTCGATGACAAATATTTGGAATTTCCGATATTAATTGGACAATCGTTTACTGAACAGTCTCATGTCGCAGTTTGTAAAACCTGTGATAAGCTTGACTTCTTTGACGTAGGCACTGAGATGCCGTTCTCCACCACTGATATACATAGCGAAATGTCCATCAAAATAATTTCCGTTGCTGATATTAAATTCTATGGATCGGCAAGCATTAGAGCTATGATTGAACCACGAGTCTGCAGCGATATTCTGATAGAGAGTAAAATCATTGGTAAACCTTCGCAGCAACTTGTCGTTTTTGGGGGCATGTATCCTGTTAGGAATGGATTTATTGATTTATACATTTCTCCGATGTCTACATATAGCACTGTATTGGCGGGAATGGTATTAAGTCGTGGTTTTACAGTTAAGGTGGTTAATCAAATAGCTACGTCCTCGAAAGATCTTGATAAACCTGAGCGCCTCTTAATTAGTAAAGAGAAGGTACATATAGGTGATGGTATTGAAGAATTTTATCGTCAACAATTATTTGCATTGTTAGACAAGTATCAACATTGTTTTGCGTCTTCTCTTAAGGAATTAGGGTGTACCAATATGACCGAAATGAATATTGAGGTTAACAGTAATAAGCCTGTCGTTTATCGTCCTTACAGGTTATCGTTAAAAGAGCGAGAACATGTACGAGATTTAGTTAGGGAGATGTTGGATGCAGGTATAGTAAGAGATTCTGTGTCGGAGTATGCAAGTCCCATCATTTTGGTACGCAAGAAGGATGGAAGTATGAGAATGTGTGTGGATTATAGAATGCTTAATTCTGTTACGGTTAAAGAACGCTATCCTCTTCCCAATATTGATGATGAGATTGCACGCTTATCTGGTCAGGCCTACTTCGTCACTCTTGATCTGACATCAGGATATTATCAAGTTCCTATCTCTGAGCGATCCCGATCACTAACCTCCTTTGTCACTCCGGACGGTCAATACGAATTTAATCGTATGCCGTTCGGTTTGGCAAACGCTCCCGCGGTGTTCCAGAGAATGATACATAGAGTTTTGGGTCCAGCACGGTACGATGGGGCTACGGCGTACATAGACGATATATTAATATATGGTAAAAATATTGAACAATGTCTGGATAGGTTAGAAAATATTTTAAAATTAATTGAAAATGCAAATCTTACCCTTAATTTATCTAAATGTGAATTCCTAATGAATAAAATAAACTACTTGGGATACGAAATTAGTGCTGCCGGTGTCCGTCCAGGTGAAAAGAAAATTAATTGTGTACTAAATTTTCCTTGTCCTACTGATCAGCACACAGTGCGGCAGTTTCTGGGACTCGTAGGATATTTCCGCAAATTTATTAAAAATTTTGCAGCGCTTGCGTACCCCTTAACAAAATTGCTTACTAAGGATGCACTCTGGACTTGGACGCATGAGCAAGAGGAGGCTTTTAGGACCCTCAAAGATAGGTTAATAGATAGACCTATCCTTGCCATTTATGACCCAGCGGCGGAGACAGAGCTTCATACCGATGCCAGTAAGGTTGGTGTAGGTGGAGTTTTGTTACAAAAACCTCAGAATAGCGATTCGTTCCGACCAGTGGCCTTCTATAGTCGAAAGACTTCCCCGGAAGAGAAAAACTTTCATGCTTTTGAGCTTGAAACTCTGGCTGTGATATGTTCCTTAAAGAAATTCAGGGTATATCTGTTAGGACAGCAGTTCAGAGTTGTCACAGATTGCAGCGCTTTGCGTGCTACCTTTTCTAAACGTGATATACTTCCTCGTGTAGCTCGTTGGTGGCTTCTTCTGCAGGAGTTTAACTGCACAATAGAATATCGCCCTGGTGCAAAAATGACACATGTCGATGCCTTGTCGCGCAATCCTATTGTTGATGATGATGCAACATCGGTTTTGGAGCATTACCCCTCAGTTATGGTTATTGGGAAGGAAGATTGGTTACACACGCTGCAAGTAGGAGATGCTGAATTGCGTAGAATTAGGGATGTTCTTACTTCAGATATAGACGCTGATGGACTTAAATATATTCGGGACAACTACTTAATAAAAGATAATAAATTATATCGCTATTTGGATGGAGATAAAACTAAGATACGTTGGGTTGTTCCGAAGGGTGCAAGGTGGCAAATTTGCCGTATAAACCATGATGACATGGGACATTTTGGAGTAGAAAAGACATTAGAACGTATTCGGCAGTCATATTGGTTTTCAAAAATGTCAAAATTTGTCAAGAAATACGTAAACGCGTGTATAGAATGTGCATATTCTAAGAAAAATTGTTCCAATAAAGAGGGATATTTACACCCGATCGAAAAAGTAGAAGTCCCATTCCATACGTTACACGTCGACCACCTTGGACCCTTCGTAAAATCTAAGCGTGGTAACACCCATTTATTGGTTATTGTTGATGGGTTTACTAAATTTGTATTCGCTAAGCCAGTTCGAAACATGAAGACACAAAGTGCTTTGAGGGTTTTAGAAGACATTTTTTATACTTTTCGTATTCCGGATCGTATCATCAGCGACAGGGGAACATGTTTCACATCACACGCTTTTAAACGATTTTGTCTCGACAAGGGCATTAAGCACGTTCTCAACGCGGTAGCCTGTCTCCGAGCGAACGGACAGGTTGAAAGATACAATCGTACTATACTTAGTTCCCTAACTGCACAAAATTTAAATAGTGACGAAAGGGACTGGGATGAGGCGGTAGGAAAGGTTCAGTGGGGATTAAATAACACGTGCCAAAAGACCACAGGCAAGACACCGGTAGAAATTATGTTTGGTACGTGTATGAATGCTGAAACGAGTCCTAAACTAAACCAAATTCGTGAAGAAACACGCGATAAAGACGATGTGTCTTCCATAAGGGAGCAGGCTAAGGGTGCAATCGACGCTCAACATGAAAAACAAAAAGAAAGATACGATAAGGGCAAAAGACCTGCCCGGATTTATGCTGAAGGAGAGTTGGTTAAAATTACTAAAACAACTTTTGCTAACGATGGGAAAAGTAAGAAGCTTTTGCCAGTGTACAAAGGGCCGTATCGCGTAGTTTCAATTTTGGGTAATGATAGATACAGGGTAGCTGCTATCCCTGGCTTAACGGGATCTAAAAACAAACGGCAGACAACTGTGGCCGCTGATAGAATGTTACCTTGGGTCAATATTGCTGCTCTAGAACTTAATGAAAGCACTGATGATGACAATGAAACTGATAACAGTAGTGATAATTGTGAATAAATCTAATATTAGATTTAAATATATTTAATTAATTAATTTTATTTCATTATCTTATAGAAAATTAAAACAAGTATGCAGTATGTAATTAAGTTGATTTTAACAAATTATATTGTTTACCTATATTATTATTTAAATTGTACTGAATAAAATGCCTCGATGATAACCTTCTTATAAATGTAATGGAATTTCTGTATTTGAGATTTGCTAATAAAATGAATTTTGATATCTAAAATGGAATAATATATTATGTATATTTCGGAGGCACTAGTCAGGATGGTGGTATAATGCTCCGATCATCAGGTTGCAAGGTGAAAAATAAAACACAGTGGGCGTTCAATACGTGTCTTCATGATTTAAATTGGGTTACAGGTTACACAGCTTAACTTAATTTGATTAAAGCTTTTAGGTTATGTTAAAACGTGATACGACTGAAATACACTTAGAGAAACGTTATGCCGTCGGGCATAGGTACAACGCAGTATAGGATTTTATTACAAAGTACACTAGTTAACTTAATGCGACCGTTCTGCTCGACGTCTGCCCGAGAAGTCCCCGCTGTTCGTAGCCGACTCCACAGGTGCCCTCTGTGGGGTTCCCCCTCCGATATCCCATCGAGACACGTTTACAATTCGTACAGTGTTGCCATTTAAATTACAGTTCCGGATTTACGTTTTATTCAAAGTTTAATGATTTATTTAGTTTGATTCTAATCTAATTTTATTTCCGTCTCCGACACGGCCATTCTGACTAGCACACGTCCTCGTGTGATGCCTTTTACTTTAGGTTACAACAAAGCTCTAATTTTATTTTATTCAGCAAAAGCTACTAATTTTAAACGAGACTACAAATTTAATTTGAGCAACAAGTTTTTAGATTACTTAAAATTTCTTTGATTGAACGCCAAGTTAAAGTTAAGTTAAGTTAAGTTTTTGTTTAAAGTTTTTTTTGCATTTATTTTTAGCCCTAACTACCTACACTCCCGCCGCGCCGTTTCCGGTGTCGCTATGGAGAAGAAGACGGCTAAACAAACTCCATAACATGACACTTGTTTAGAGCAAAATTACCAAATTTATTATTAACGCGGGTTTGTTTTTAACGTTTAACGCAATACGTCGTCGTACAATCGTCGTAAAACTGGATGACTCGATCGGCTGTGGTGTCGGAATTTACCTGTAACAATAAACACAAACGAAAGTATCTCTTAAAGCTCGGCCCTTCCTGACGTAAGTGGGCAGGGAATAAAAACAACTTTATCAAATCATTAGAAATTTTGAAAATCATAACAGATTATTTCTCTCAAAGGCCAAAGCTGACATGTCGATCAACACCCATACTCGTTCAAATAATAGGAAACTCATTGAAATATTGCAGTGCTCGCACCCTGACCTCCATCCGGTTCTGATCATCACCCTTATAACCTCCATCCAGTTACAAGCAACAACCCAATAGGCAACCTCTATCCAGTCACCTCCGCATGTAACCTCCATCCTGTTACAAACACTACACCACCCAGATGATCATTTCGAGCTTTTATCAAAAATAATCTTAAAAAGGTTTGTTCAACATGTCGCTTTATTTATCCTATCACATTACAGATTAATCCAAAACAAACTTTACATTCCCCATAAAAGTTACTTTTCTCAAAAGTTATCATTTCGAAAATAAGTTGACTCATCGAACGGTACTCAAGTACAATCAGTTCTTCTGTCCAGAAATAACATTCAAATCGTATACCTACATAGCTAAGGACTATACATTTTTCAAAGTTACAAAACCGTTCAAGTATAATTTCAAAAGTTCCGTTCGATAAGTTGACCGAAAACTAAGCCTCTCAACAATAGACTTTTACCAAGTGAACTACGTCTCGAAAAGAAAAGTTAATTTACTACTTCTTTAAGCTATTACAAAACAAGTATGAACGATACAGATCACCTGTTTCGTTGCGTCCGATCTGCGGCTGCCAGTTGCCAGAGCTTCCTCCTTCAATGTCACACGAATGAACTCCAGGAAGCCCACGAGTGCACGCACGCAGCCGTCGATTCGGCTCCAGACAACACATGTGTAACCTGCGTGTGCTGCTGCCTGTGCATCCTCGAAAACTTATCTGAAAACAGAACGATGCACATTGCATCGTCACATGTGAGATTACGTTTAAACTCATTGGTTTCACAAGGTAAACCAAAACCAATCGAAGTGCGCTGCACTTGTAACTAAAATAATTGGGGAACTGATTGTATCCAACTGCTACTTTAATTAAAAATTTCACTAAACTTCCACAAACTACTATTGTTTTTTTTTCAGCAAATAGAAAATGATGAAAGATTTTAATTGCTATCTTTTGTCACTGTTCATAATTGCAAGACACAACAAAAGGTCATATTTTCACAAGGAACGAAATAAAATGGAAGTTATAAAACTCCAACACACCAGATGTATCCAAATAAAACTTTGTCATACCAAAAACGCCGTTTCACTTTTACCTCGTCTAACCGTTACTATATCTAGGTAATGTCACCCTTGGTTGCAGACAGGAACCAGAAAAGGTCTTGGTCTCCAGTTCCTTATAACCTAGAAACGCTTCCCAAACGCATCATAAATCCGACGTAAACACTTACGCCGACTTTATTTATTTCGAAAATATAGTGACTAAAGTGGGTAAGAATCCAACTAATTCGTCTGTAATAACTCTAACGACAATGTTTTGGATCATTAGATAACGCTTACACAATATTTAAAATTAACAATGAACTACGCGGTTATTTAGAATATCGAAATTATTTTGTCACATAGTAAATAAAACTTTGAAAATTGTATTGTGTTTCACTTTTAAAATTACGTGAACTTATGAGTAACTAATTCGATCGACGTCACCAATGAAAAACCAAACCGTTCACCTTTTAAAAAACTAGCTTACGCTTTTATTGTTATTATTGTTGTAGGCTTTTATTATCGTTGTAGGTACTCGATAAATGGAATAAATACTTCGTCAAGTTGAGCACAAAAAAAACTATTTTGTGTGTGTTTATCTTTCTCCAACTAATCCTTTTCAGCGATAAGCGGTGCACCAAATTATCAAAAACCAAAATAACTATCACGAACATTACACGTTTGATAAAAGTCACTGCACTGTAAGTCATATCTCGTTATCAATAAAAAATTGTACCAACACGGAATGCATAATAAAATGCCTGACCTCAAACGTTTGTTATTCTTTTTTTTGACCAGACAAAATCTAATCTATGTACCCCCTTTATCTTTAACAATTTTATGAACGTAGATTAATTATTATTGTCACCCCGGAACATAATAATTTTACTTTAAAATGACTAGTTACGTTACATTTCGATTAAATTAAATGAACAAAAATGCTTACCCAACCAAGTACCATTGTTATCCAATAACTTTCATCAACTATTATCTTCAAGGTATCTCAAAACAAAGCATGAATCAAACCCGTGGCCTGTGGCTTTTCGCTAAGCCCAACCAACAAACTACGTTTGTTACACGCGCATTCTTCCGAATGCCGTACGGGTCGCACGGATTCCTCCGTGGTCTAACCTGGACCCCGACCTCCGCCAGAGCCACCCGCGTACCGCGTATCCACGGTCTACCTTAAAGCAGTTTCGCATCCACTTCAAGCAGATACCGACTTCTACGGACTACGGCTACGAAATGGACCCCGACCTCCGCCAGAGCCACCCGCGTACCGCGTATCCACGGTCTACTTAAAGTAGTCTCGCATCCACTTCAAGCAGATACCGACTTCTACGGACTACGGCTACGAAATGTCTACTGGTACGGTCCGACCAGCCGAGCTAAGATTCATCGCTATCACTCTACTCAAATTCACTTTTTATATCACAACACTTCAAATGGTACTTAGCTCTTGGGCATTCTAACAAACTAATACCACAAATCTACCCACATTAAACTTCAACAAAATGATCGCATGATAAAAGCGTGTTCCGATGTTATAATACTTGGTTAAATTACCTACACTAAAATCAAAGGGTGTAACTTTCCCTTCATAATAAAAACAGAGGTCATAATAAAAACGATTTCTTTTGTTTTTCAGCGATTAAACATCAAAATAAGATAACAATGAGGAGCGATTTGTTTTAATTACGGAGCTGCCTTAAATGATTTTATTACCGGAAATTGATGTCTTTATTTTTACTCACGATTATCAAACAAACTACACACACACAACATAGTTTACACAAAAATTAAAATTTATGCAATGAAATTGTATCACCTCAGACGTAATGGAATAAAAATAATGCCATACCCATACTCGCTGTGTTACTTAGCTTTACCAAAATTCGACGCCACATTCCATCCATGCCATGTGAGATGTAATGGTACATGGCAACTCGCTTGCCATTTATGAATCCAGTTCTCATCTGAAAATTGCAACCTGTAAACCTGAAAACTGTACTTGAAAACCCACAGTGAGTCCTTTATCCCAACTTCTGATTTCGGAGGCACTAGTCAGGATGGTGGTATAATGCTCCGATCATCAGGTTGCAAGGTGAAAAATAAAACACAGTGGGCGTTCAATACGTGTCTTCATGATTTAAATTGGGTTACAGGTTACACAGCTTAACTTAATTTGATTAAAGCTTTTAGGTTATGTTAAAACGTGATACGACTGAAATACACTTAGAGAAACGTTATGCCGTCGGGCATAGGTACAACGCAGTATAGGATTTTATTACAAAGTACACTAGTTAACTTAATGCGACCGTTCTGCTCGACGTCTGCCCGAGAAGTCCCCGCTGTTCGTAGCCGACTCCACAGGTGCCCTCTGTTGGGTTCCCCCTCCGATATCCCATCGAGACACGTTTACAATTCGTACAGTGTTGCCATTTAAATTACAGTTCCGGATTTACGTTTTATTCAAAGTTTAATGATTTATTTAGTTTGATTCTAATCTAATTTTATTTCCGTCTCCGACATATATATAAAGAGTTAAGCAACTGTGAGAAAGGAATGGTTCACAGCTTGGTCGCATTGTTGTATTCGCTAAGGAAATGAAATGAAAGGACCTATGCTATTAATGTGTTATCTGTCTGTAAGAATGGAAGGGTTTACAGGCGGAGCTCATTTCTAGCTCAGATAAGGATGTTAAAGAAATAATTATGATGTAATGAAAAGTGTAATTGTTTCAGTAGCTGTGTTGGTAAGCATGGAGCATTAGCTTACTGTGAGAATGGATGGGTTCACAGTTATGCTGCATTGTTGTCATCGTTACGAGAATGGAAGGGTTCGTAACGTTGCCAATGAGTGTAACATGCTATTGACACTACAGAATGTTTTCTTTCTGCAAGAATGGATGGGTTTGCGGAGAGAACTCATTTTAACGCCCGGGAAGTTTCTGTGTAACATATATAATATATATATGCTCTATGTGCATGAGGACATGCACAAACGTCAGGATGGGCGAATGTAAGGGATATATTTTAGCAATTGTTAAAATGTTATAATTATTTAATCATCTTGTTTTACCAAATTACTTATTTTACAAATTAAAAACCAAAAATTATTGTTTGGCACTGACATGAGCAATTGTATTTTCCGAATTTCCGGCTCCGATGTAAGACAGTTGAAAATTTAAATGATACATTATTGCATTTAATATTCATAAATTATTTAATTCTTTTGTTTTACATATTTATTTACTTTTAAGTTAAAATCTCAACATGTAACAACTAAGCGGAAACTTGTGCATCGGAATCTCCGGTTTCCGGTACCGGTGCCAGGCGGTTATTCGGAAAATATAAAAGTGAAAGAGTAGAAGTACGAAGTTTAGTCTTTCGTAAGCAATAGCTGTGGAAGTGTGCTGTATACCAAGTGTTAGTAGTTATACTAAATGGAAGGCAGATGTTTGTGGAATAAAGAATGTAAATTACGATACGAGTTGTGTGGATTTTGAGATTAAAATATAACCTTACTTGGGTGTTTTATTATACGGGAAACAGGCAATCGACGACCATGTCCACGAAGAGGGGATCGAGCGTTTCCGTCAATGGAGGCACCCATGGACGCAGCTTTCCCAACACCATCTTGTAGGGACGGCCCCACGGATCCCGGTCGAGACCGTCCACGAGTGCACTCCAATTCTGGGCCTTGCTGTCGGCGATTGCGCTCTGCAGCAATACCGTTGCAGCCCGGTACTCCGCGTACTTCGATTCCCTCTCCGTGGCACTAGCTGACCGACGTCGTCGGGCCCGAGTGTACTGGCGGCGTGCGCGCAGGCAAGCCTCGCGCAACTGGGCAATTCTCTCCGACCACCAATACACTGATTGCCTCCGGCTTGGCCTGACACGCGGCATCGCGGTATCGCAGACTGCCGTCATGTCTTCCGCGAGTCTCTTCGCCTCCTCCTCGGGATCGTCGTCTCGGGCAGGGTCGGACCATTCCACGACGTGAGCAGCGGCCACCAACAAGTCCCTATCCATCTGCTTCACTGCCCATCGCCTCGGACGGTCGGGCGCTAGGCGAGTATCGACTGGCGGTAGTCGGAACACTACGTCCAGAACGATGTGGCGATGGTCGGACAGTGTGACGAGCTCTTCTGCCACTCTCCAGCCCGTGACCATACGTTCGGCTGGGAGAGTCGCCCATGAAAGATCGACAACTGACTCTCCCTGCCAGCGGACACATGTACTGACCGAGCCACGGTTCAGCAGACGTAGGTCCAGTGCAGCAGCCCACTCGAGCGTCGCCTTTCCCCTCACGGTGTCGCGGCTGTTTCCCCAAGTCCGTGAGTGGGCGTTAAAATCGCCAAGCACGATCACTGGACGGGGAAGACAGGAGCGAACACAGTCCGCCACCCGGTCGAGGTACGCCTCGTACGCCGCCAAGCTGCAGTTGGGGGAGACGTAACACCCCAGCACCGCCAGGGGACCCCACTCTACTGCGATTAGGCCCTGCTCGGCATGTAGCCTCGAGCATGGAGGATCTCCATCGCTGCCTCTCCAGTGAATCGCAACAGAGTGGGAGTCGTCCCCGAACCAGCGCGGATGCGTTGGAATGCGGTAAGGCTCCGCCATCACAGCCAAAGAAACCGAGCAGTCCACGAGGCATTGCATCAGTATGTCTTGCGCCCCGCGGCAGTGGTTCAGGTTCCCCTGCAATAATTTGTGTGACGAAGACCTATACATCAGCTGGCGTCCATTGTTTCCGTCGGCGGGCTCGGGGCCGATGCGCTAGGTTGCGCAAGCCCGTTAGCCCGTACCGAGCTGGTGGTCGTGGCCACTGCATCGCTTCCTCCGCTGCCTCGTGTCTTCCTCTTTGGAGGCGTGCACTTTTTGCTTCCCAGGCGGTGGTTGGCTGGGCGACCGAGATCCGCGCACAGGGCGCACTTCGGTGCCTGTGCCACGCACTGGTTTGCCCTGTGACCAGGCTCACCACATACGTAGCACAGCGCGCTCCTATCCCTGGTACTTGTGCATTGATACCGAGCGTGTCCCATTTCGAGGCAGCGGTAGCATTGCAGCGACCTGGCGGGCAGCACCTCGACTCTGGCCGACACCCAGCCGACGAGGAGCCGCTTCGCTTCTGCCAGCTTACGGATGGCCGCCAGAGGACAACGCACCCAAGCGGTTCCCAGCGTCTTCTGGGACCGGCGTATCTCCCCAACTTTTACGTCACTCGCGACGCACCCGCAGGTTTGGGCGATGGCGCTGGCGATGTCTTCTTGGGTGACGGAATCGTCAAGATCCATCACCCTTGCCTCCCCTTGTTTTGTGGGCCTTGCCACCTTGACCCCCAACTCCGCGACAGCCTCATGCAGTTTCCCTACAAGGGCATCGGCCTTCCCGGCACAGTCTTCGCCTGAGACCTGTAGAAGAAGGCCACCGTTTATGGCCTTCTTTTGCCTTACCTCGCCGATGCCCAGGTCGGACAGGCTGATGCGGTCCTTTGCGGTCTTCATCACTTGTGCATAAGTGACTTCAGACCCCTCAGGCACCGTTACGGTGACCGCTGCCGTTTTCGGCACTCTGGGAAGCCTCTTCTTTTTAGTGGGCTTTTTGGCCTTCCTCGATTCCCACACCGGCCCGGGCACCTGAGGGGCCTGGGCTGCAGGGGGTCGTTGGGAGTTCTTTTTTACCCTCCCGTGACTCACAGACTGTTGCCGAGTCACTGCCACCTGTGCCGAAGGTCGCTTCTTGGACCTTCGCCCAACCACAGTCGTCCAAGGCAGCTCTCCGCTCTCTGCCTGCGTGGCGGGGGTCCATTCGACTGGAGGCCGCTCTGGTGCTGTGGCCAGCGGCCGCTCTGGCGCTGAGGCCGGTTGCCGCTCTGGCACTGCCGCCGTAGGCTTCCGCGTCGCTGTGGCGGGAAGCGCCTTCTGCCCTAGCGGAGGCCTGATGCCTGCCACCGCTCTGCCCGGGAATAACTCGTCCCTGAAGGATGCCAGCTTGCTATCGATCAAGGTACCGATCTTCGCCAAGAGGGCGTCCTCCTCATTCCCTCCTCTCACTTCCGGCCGTTTAGGGGAAGGGCGGGGGTTTGCCTGCGCGCTGGAGTTGCTTTTTTGGTGCAACTCTTTAAGTTCTGCCGTGAGCTCCTCTATCTTTTTGCTCATACCGGCCAGTTCCGAGCGCAATTCCGCATTCTCCTTCTCCAGGTGTGCAGTGGCCACACGCTGCACCACCTCCGTCGTTGCTGCCTGGATGTTGCGCACCGCCAGGCGAATCGCGCGGACAAAAGTCCCTTTAAGGTTGCGGGATCGGTCAGCAACCTTCTCTATGACCTCTAGGTTCTCGATTATTCGGGAACCTAGGTCACCGGTAGGCTGTTCACACATCTCCCTGCCTAGTTCTTCGGCACTTGGGAGGGTGGCTTTCACTCTGGACTTTGTGGCTGGTGCCAGGAAGTCCAAGGATTCATCCATCGAGCTCTGTCGTGGCCCAATAATCTTCTTTGTCGGCCGCTCCGTCTCGCTTCCGCTCACCGGCATTGGCCGTTTACGGCCACCGACAGACGTTGCGGTAGAAAATCCCGACAGTCCCGACATCAAAGAACAGTCCGACAACTCTTCTGCATCTGACGTGGCGCCAGGTACCGGCCCTGGAGTTGCAGGTTTTGCCCTACTCCTGGTGGTTCTCCTTGGCCGCCTCGTGGTCGCTTGGACAGCGGGCGACTTATTTTTATCCGTCCTCTTCTCTATATCCGTCATCGTAGGCATATAATCGGTGTCCGTTTGGCGTTCGCGTGGGTCGTGTTTACGGAGGTCGGCAGATAGCCGACCTACGAGGCAATTAGTGCCCCCTCCAGATACGGTGGGGCTGCCTCCTACCGAGGTAGGAGGGAGGGGTTCTCCGCTTGGCGCGGTACCCTCCTGGAGTATTTGTTTGCTAATTGTCTTGTCCATTTTCCGTGTTTTTTACAGGGTAGCTCCCTGGGTTGCCCACAATACACATCTTCAAGTTGGGCACCAAAATCCTGAAGATGGTTCCTCCCCGGAATCCCTCGCTACGAGAGAGCTGGGGAGGGTTTCTACAACACTCCCCGGGTCAGCCGATACGGCTGAGCTGAGGAGTGAGGGCCACACTGGCGTCACTGCGTCCTCGGAGTCCCCTGATACAGGAGAGCGGAGGACGCGATGAGGTCTCCCGGGAGTCTCTTGGCTTCACCGTGCACTGGCTTGTGCACGGCTACTGAGCCCCGCCACCACGACAAGGTGGACTCCCCCGGCGGGGGTCTGTACACATCCTATCAGCACATATGTTAAATTCAGCTGGGAAGTGTATAAGCCGTAGTCTCGAATGGCAAAGAAATTCATATTCCTTTATTTGATTGCTATCCCTCTCGCCCCATATTACTTTATTAACAGGTATCTCTAATCTACTAATCTTAGGTCTAATTAAGTTAACATTACATTCTAATTGCAAAGGGTAGTGATCCGACCAAAACGTATCATGTATAACAGAAAAACCTACTATGGTTTGCCTCGCTGCCTTCGTCACAATACAATGATCAAGCCAGCGGCGGCAACCATGTGCTTCACTCACAAACGTATAAGTGTCTGACGGTAATGAGTCTATATCAGCACAAGACCAGTCCTGCTCCGCACAAAAGTTATTTAGTTCTAAGGCAAAAAGCTCACCTGGGTGTGCATTAAAGTCTCCGAGCATATAAACTGTATCCACATTATTATTTTCAATAACCGCACTTATCTCACTCATACACTCTGTAAACTCGATTAGATTATCTATCGAATCAGTTGGCATGTAGATTGAGAACACAATAAATGACCTATCTTGTAGCACCACCTTGATGGCAGTGAGACGCACACTGGTACACTTTATCACTGTGACTGAGGTGTACAGGTTCTTCCTCCATAGCAGCGCCACTCCACCATAAGGTCTCCCACGCAGAATGCCAGCTGATGTATCTACCGCGGATACACCGGTGAACGCAAAGTTGTTATCTATTGTTCCCAGAAACGAGATGTCATGGGGTAGAAGCCATGTTTCCTGCAGAGCCACTATGTCCACTGTGCGGCACAGCCTCCTGACACAATCGACTGATCGAATTATGTTTTTACAATTAAAACTTCTAAACTTTGTTGTGAGTGTGACATCCATTAAGTTGTGATAAAAGAACACTATTAATCCAGACGTTTACCATGTTTCTTTCCATTCATACCAAAATCTATAAAACGACGGTATGCTATCCCTTCTGGCCAGAAGTCGTCCTTCAAAAATAGTTCAACCTTTGTTTTTGGTACAAATAACTTATACGAATCATAGTCCTTCTCAGTCTTCATATTAACTTTTTCTAGCGTCACTTTTACATTAGATTTGCTCTCTACATATGTCATTATATCACTCACGGACGTCTCCTTCGCTACGTTATATATATAGATAGGAACTTTTATATTAGCCGCTTTAAATTTCTCATGAGGTTCTGTGATAGCATTCCCCCTGTCGGAGCCGCAATGAAAGGCATCTAACTCTTGACCGGTGTCCAGCGGACAACCAATAAAGCAGCGTCGCGTCCGTCATCGTGGTGCGCTGGGATTGGTCCACGATGATGCGACAGTTGAAATCGACCAATCCGAGCCTGCTGGACATCGCTGGACTTCATACGATCACGCCATATATTACTCGTTACATTGCACTTTTAAATCGCTACTATACGCTACATGTTCCTTTTTGTTCGCATCGCTATTGTACAATATTTTGGATATCCATTATACGAAGTATTCAAGAAAACGCCTCTTTTCTTCTGGAAACGTTCCAGTGGTCCTTCGAAATACAAATCCACAGTGTGGCCCTGGATACACTGCGGCCACATATTGATCCTTCAGAGCCGAATACTAAAGCAGCCACGGATTACAAGAAGCTACAAGGAGCCTTGAACAAACCACACTCCAGTTGAACAAGAACCGGAAAGAAATACACGCAGCGCCTGGACGTAGAAGGTGGACAGTGCCGATACCTACAACGCGCAATCGGGTACGGTCAGCCAGCCATCCTACTCCTAGTCCTTTGTCTTTCTTGTGTTCATTCCGTGCTTCAACTGATTTCAGTTGGTGAATGCGAGTTACCCGTTAGCAGCCTAGTGTTAGCAATCTACAGTACCTGACCTGAGCCTACGAGTAAGCTACATAAAAACGTAAGTTCTCCTTAGTTCCAATGGCCACCAAACAAAGTGTACACGACAGTCTAGAAATAACTAGCAAAAGTTCACGCGATAAATCTCCGTCTAAAGCTAGCGATGATCCGATTATTCGCGAACTTGTCAAAAGACGTGGTATCATAAAAGGCAGATTCACTAAATTTGTTAATTATTTGAATTCCATAACGGTCGATAATTTGAAAAATCATGAACTAATTGATTTAAAGTTGCGTATCCAAGGTGTTCAGAACTTATTTATTGAATTTAATACCGTTCAAAGCAAGCTAGAGGAGTACGATGCAAATCTAGATGAACAGCTGACGGAACGGGAATTATTTGAAAACAGTTATTATAGTACTCTCGCGCAGGCCGAATTCCTACACAATAAAAATGCCAGTTCAAATAGTTCTCAACAGTGCGACAACAAACATAACGCAGTTAAATTACCGACTATCACAATGCCTTCCTTTGATGGTTCATACGAGAACTGGCTCGAGTTCCGTGATACCTTTACTTCCTTAATTCACAATTCGAACGAAATTAGTAATATCCAAAAATTTCATTATTTAAAATCGTCCCTTAAGGGCGGCGCAGAGTTGGTCATAGATTCGTTAGAATTTACTAGCGATAATTATGAAATTGCATGGGAACTGCTGCTTAATCGATACAATAACTGTCGGTTATTAATTCATAATCATGTTAAGTCTCTGTTTAATTTACAATCACTGCACAAAGAATCGCCTAGTTTAATTAGAAAGCTTATTGACAATGTGTTGAAAAACTTACGTGCCTTGAAGATCCTTGGCGAGCCAACAGACTCATGGGACACTTTAATTATACACTTAGTTGTCACTAAACTTGATCAGGCTACGGAGCGTGAGTGGGAGCAACAAAAAAGCACATTATTATCCACTTGCAATGATTCCAAATCAACACTTAAAATTGGCGATCTACTTAAGTTCCTAAAAGACAGGGCTGATATGTTAGAAACACTGGCAGCATCACACAATAAACACCATAACGCTAAGTCTACACACACAAACACACACCATAAACCTAACATACATTGTAACGTTAACACTAACTCTAAGCCGCAGGTTCGCGACCTTCGCGACAACCAGTTAAAACATAACTGTCCGGCTTGCAACGCCAAACATCCCATATATTCATGTCTTAAATTCATACAATCTAATTTAGAATCTAAGCTGAAAGTCGTTAAATCTAATAAGTTATGCATTAACTGCTTGCGACCGGGACATACTGTTGATAGTTGTCGCCTCGGACCGTGCCGATTATGCAATATGAAGCACAATACTCTAATTCATAGCGACACCATAAGTGAAAGTAATCAGTGCGAATCTCATTCGTCATCGCGGACGACTGATGACCGGCCGGTGATTAACCTACATCCCTCGCTTCACCACCCCGCGCCCGCGCGTCCAGGCCCAGGCGCAGGTGCATCCATTCAAGTAAACAATGCACACATTGACAATCATAGTCAATACACGCAATCGTCGTGTGTGCTCCTATCTACTGCATTAGTCGAGGTAGCCGATAGCAATAAACAGTATCATTTAGCACGCGCCCTTCTCGACAGCGGGAGTCAGCGATGCTTTATGACCAAATCATTATCCAATTTACTTAACTTACCAGTACAACATACCAGTACAGAAATACGAGGCGTTGGAAACTCAGTAACGCAGACGTCGGAGGTCTGTAATGTTGAGTTGAAATCACGCACCAGCCCTCATTATTATACACAGTTACAATGTTTTGTTCTACCGAACATTACGTCATCACTACCAGCTGTTTCTTTACGAAGCGCACAAATTGATATCCCCGACGAGATTCAGCTGGCCGATCCACATTTTTATGAATCTCAGACCATCGACTTACTCATCGGTGCTGATAGGTTTTGGGATTTGTTAAAAACCAAAAAGTTAAGGTTACCAAGTGGGCCTTACTTAAATGACACGCATTTAGGCTGGATAATATCCGGTCCAGTAAACGTAAACAAACGGTTACGTAACAATGTTTATTGTAACTTTACTCAATCGATCGACTTTCAGCTTCGACAGTTTTGGGAGTTGGAGGAAGTACCACGGTCAGCAGTCGATTCGCGCAGTGACGAGGAGCGGGCATGTGAGATCCACTTCATCCAAAATACGACGCGCAATGATGAAGGAAGGTTTTCTGTACGTATCCCTTTTAAATATTCACCTGATAAGTTGGGTGAATCATTCTCCATGGCCGAACGTCGATTTCTTACATTAGAAAAGCGACTACAACGCAATCCTAGTCTCAAAAAATTATATTGCGATTTTATTAACGAATATTTACAATTAGGTCACATGATTCGTGTCGAATCCTATGGAAACCCTCATTATTTCTTAGTCCATCATGGAGTATTGAAAGAGCAAAGCAGTACGACCAAATTGAGAGCCGTATTCGAAGCTAACGTTCCTACTAGCACCGGTGTCTCATTAAATGATTTGCAAATGGTCGGTCCACCTATTCAGGGTGATTTGCTATCAATTTTACTGCGATTTCGACAACATAAATACACGGCATGCGCAGACGTCGAAAAAATGTATCGGCAATGTTTAATTGATAAAGATCAACGCGATTTGCAGCTCATTCTATGGCGAGACGACCCGTCCGAGCAAATAGGTATCTATCAATTACAAACAGTAACGTACGGAACCGCCAGTGCTGCGTACCTTAGTTGCCGATGTCTAAAGCAACTTGCAGTCGACTGTGAGGATCCTGAGGTTAAACGCATAATTAATGAGGATTTCTATGTGGATGACATGATCACGGGTTGTGACGATAAAAATCTTTTGTTAGAATATTGCGCTAAAACTACTGATGTTTTACAATCCGGTTGCTTCCCGTTGCGCAAGTGGTTGTTTAACTTTGATTGCCATGACACAGACATGCGGCGTTCGGGCGGCACATCAAAACCTTTAACCCTAGGCGAAAACGTTAACGCAAAAACGTTAGGGTTAGGTTGGTATAATATTAGCGACGAATTTTATTTTAATTCGCTTATACACAAAACAAACGCAGCGCAAAAAATAACAAAACGTGTTATTATGTCAATAATATCACAAACTAGAGAACCGCCCGCGCTTCGCTTCGGGACCCGTAGGTAACACCCGCGTAGGTCCCGCTCCCGTAGGAATTTAGGCTAAAAAGTAGCCTACTACTCGCTCTCTTCACTCCACCCTGTCTGAGGTGTGTGGAGCCCTCGGGACAGATAGTTCCCCTTTGGGGATGTCTCTCGCTGCCCGTTAAAACGGGCCAGTCCTTGGGTTGGGCCCTAAGGCCCTTGGTTGTCCATCTGTGGTTAACCAATAGGTCAAGTCCGGTGAGTGGTGACCTTTTTACAGGCCACAGAGTCTTAAACGGGATGGGGTTCATCTTCGCGCCGCCCAGGCGATCGAGCCCCTACCGGGTGAATCCCGCTGGTGGGAAGCCCAGCAGGAGCCGATCAGCGTCGGGCGACGACTTACGAAGCCCCAGTATCAGTCAGTGCTAGGCCCGTCCCGCGCAACCAGCAAGTCGCGCGGGAAGGCCCAGCGGTCCGGTGGACGGGTGTGGAGCGGCGCCAGGTCCTGCAGATGCGGGAACCGCGACGCGTCGACACGCCCGAACATGTTGCGTGCCAATCGCTCGATGAAGTCGTCCAGGCTCTCGACTCGAAGGTCCCTCTGGATGACGGCGTTCCTGACGTACCTCGGCGCACCAGTCAGCCGGCGGAGCGCAATCGCCTGAACTGCGCGCATCCTCTTGCGCTGCGGTTCGCTGGCGAGCGCGTACCACGCCGTTGCCGCGTACGTGAGGCGGGGTCTGATGTAGGTCTTGTAGACCCCGAGCTTCAGTCCGAGAGGGAGGCTCGAGGAGAGCACTGGTTTCTGCCATCGCACTTCTGGAATTCGCGACGGCTTTCGTAACCTGTGGCTTCATCGAGAGTCTTCCGTCGATTTTGCCCAAGTATTTGGGCTGTGGGGCCCATTGGATATCTTGTCCATGAAGCTCCAGAGTAGGGTCCCGCCTGTTGAGGTATCCTCCTATGTTCACAGCCGGCGTCTTCCCGACATTCACCGACAGTTTCCACGCGGCGAGCCATTCGGGGAGGGCATCAAGCGCACGCTGCATCTTGACAATGGCGTGGGTTCTATTCAGCGACGTGGTGATGTACGCCACGCCATCGGCATACAGGGCAAGCGACGCCCCCCCTGCCGCCGGGATGTCGTCGGTGTAGCAGGCGTAGCAGACCGGGGACAGGCAACTCCCTTGCGGGACGCCGGCTGCGATCGGACGCTCGGTGGATTCGGCGTCTTCAACCACTACTCTGAAGCTTCTATTTTCGAGGAAACTGGAGATCATCTTAACGGCACTCCGGGGCGCCGACGGCTGCGAGATCTTGTAGAGAAAGCCGTCGTGCCAAACACGGTCGAACGCTTTTTCTATGTCGAGGAATACTGCACACACGCGTTCTCTCTTATGCAGAGCCGCGGTAACGGTGTGCAACACACTCGACAGTGTAGCCGTGCTGTTCAGCGGCATCAAAAAGTAGCCTTCCACTTCTGTTGGCAGCTAGGCTATTCCACCCCGGATGCTTGCAGTTCCAGTCGCCCGCGCCCACCACCGGTGTCGGCGAGTCCAGCAACTTGCGGACATCAGCCAACAGGATAGTGCCAGCGGGCGGACGGTACACTGAACACAGCCGGAGCGGGGAGTTCTCGAGGCAGAGCTAAAGTAGCCTATTACATTTGCCTATGACTTAAGTAAATTACATGTAGTATTTGATAGCGTAATTCAGAACTTGCAAATGAATTTTGTTAACGCCATCTATTGGCAACTCCGAAAATAAATATCTAGTAACTAACAAAACATCGATCTTCCCATGGGAATGGGATGTTTTTCCGCGGTAAAAAGTAGCCTACGTCACTCTCCACCCTCCTAACTATCCCCACACACATAAACCTTACCATATAATAGCTTTGTTGCGACGTGAAAGCGTCACAAACAAACAAACAAACAAACAAACAAACAAACAAACAAACAAACAAACACACTTTCACATTTATAATATTAGTAAGGATTTTCGATCCGCTAGGCTTGGTCAGTCCAGTTATCGTAACTGCTAAGGTTTTGCTTCAGAGGTTGTGGTTATTGAAGCTGGACTGGGATGACGAGGTACCAAGCGCAGTCGCACAGGTTTGGTTCGAGTTTACTAACGCCTTGCCTTTACTCGAAACGATTCGAATACCACGGCACGTTATAGGTGGCGCTCCTATGTATTTAGAACTACATATTTTTACCGACGCTTCTGAAACGGCGTACGGGACGTGCGTCTACGTCCGCACTATCAATATTAATGGTACAATTTCATGTAACCTATTATGCTCGAAGAGTAAAGTTGCACCCCTGCGCCCTTTAAGTACTCCAAAACTCGAATTGTTAGGGTTTCAATTAGGAACAAGAGTCTACGAGAAAGTACGCGAATCGCTTCGCTGTAAATTTCGAAACGTAGTGTTTTGGTGCGATTCTACTATAGTGTTAGCTTGGCTACGCATGGCACCAAACACATTAAAAACTTTCGTTCAGAACCGAGTAGTCGAAATTCAAGACTTGACTAAGGACGCGTCATGGCGTCACGTTCGGAGTAAAGACAACCCCGCCGATTTAATCTCACGAGGGATTAGTTTGTCAGCCTTGTCAGCCTCCACTTTCTGGTGGCACGGGCCATCATTCCTACAGGAACCTAGCTTCGATTGCAACGCCGCAGGTTCTAATGATTTCCCGAATATCGCGGCTGAATCGTTGCCTGAAATTAAATCGAAGGCAGTGTTTTCATTAGTAACTGACACACAATCATCACAGTCTTTATTTCCTTTCTCTCGTTTCTCACAATTTACTCGCATGAGACGCGCTTGTGCCTACGTACTACGCTTCATTCACAACGCACGCCATCGTAGCAGTCGTAGGAGTGGCCAGTTATCATTAGAAGAATTAAATAATGCAGACACAATATTAATACAATTTTCGCAACGAGAATCATTTCCAATTGAATATAATTTAATAATTAATAATAAACAATTAAAAGGTAATCACAATTTAGCTAAATTTACTTTATTCGCGGACAATAATAAAATTCTACGAGTCGGTGGACGTATAAAATACTCTCCTGACTTCTCATACGATAAGAAGCATCCTATATTGATTTCTGCTAAACATTGGTTTTCAGTATTACTATTTCGTCACGAGCACAAGCAGTTACAACACGCCGGTCCGCTAGCGCTTTTATATAACGTGCGTGAGTCGTATTGGCCGGTAGGGGGCAGGAACCTCGCCAGGCAAGTGGTGCACAACTGTGTAACCTGCAGGCGTTTCAAAGGTAAAACGTTGACTCCTATTATGGGGAATTTACCTCGCGAGAGAATTACTCCATGTTTTCCTTTCTTTCGCTGTGGAGTGGATTACGCCGGACCAGTTCACGTATTGAATCGCAAAGGCAAAGGCTCGCGACTTGTTAAGGCTTATGTCTGCTTATTTATCTGTTTTACGACGCGAGCTGTTCATCTGGAACTTGTAAGTGACCTTTCGACAGACGCATATCTACTAGCTTTAAAAAGGTTTATCTCGCGTCGTGGTAAGCCAGCAGAAATCTTTTCCGACAATGGTAGGAATTTTGTTGGTCTTATGAATGAATTCTCTAAATTCTTATCTAAATGTTCTGAAGACATCATTGAATACGCAACTAATCAAAACATTAAATTCACATTTATCCCGGCATATTCTGCACATATGGGTGGCTATTGGGAGGCAGGAGTACGCTTATGTAAACATCATTTATTACGGTCTATGGGTAACGCGCATTTAACATTTGAGGAGTTGAGCACGATCTTGACTCAAGTAGAGGCTGTCCTAAACTCCCGTCCTATGAGTCCTTTATCCTCAGATCCCGAAGACTATCTACCTTTGACTCCTGCTCATTTCCTGGTTGGCCGTCCCCTGACAGCGCCCGTCAGCGCCGACCTCATCGACGTTCCCACGCTAAGGCTCAATCGCTACCAGAGGGTCGAACAAATTCGCCAGCACTTCTGGATGAGATGGGCGAAAGAGTACATCTCCGAGCTGCAGACAAGAAGCAAGTGGCGCGAGAATAATGACGATTTACAACCCAATACGCTCGTCGTGATTAAGGACGACAACGCACCCCCTCTTCGCTGGAGCTTGGGTCGCATCGTGACCACGTTTCCTGGGCGAGATGGCATCAGCAGGGTCGCAGACATTCGGACGGCTTCAGGAGTAGTGAGACGCGCATTCTCTAAAATCTGTCCACTTTTTGAATCGACTACATTGGAAGCGGGTGCTTCCAAGGCCGGGGGCATGTCGGAGCCGCAATGAAAGGCATCTAACTCTTGACCGGTGTCCAGCGGACAACCAATAAAGCAGCGTCGCGTCCGACATCGTGGTGCGCTGGGATTGGTCCACGATGATGCGACAGTTGAAATCGACCAATCCGAGCCTGCTGGACATCGCTGGACTTCATACGATCACGCCATATATTACTCGTTACATTGCACTTTTAAATCGCTACTATACGCTACATGTTCCTTTTTGTTCGCATCGCTATTGTACAATATTTTGGATATCCATTATACGAAGTATTCAAGAAAACGCCTCTTTTCTTCTGGAAACGTTCCAGTGGTCCTTCGAAATACAAATCCACAGTGTGGCCCTGGATACACTGCGGCCACACCCCCTATTACCAATAAATCGGTTCCTCAGTCGTTTGCGTTGCATCGTAATCCAATTATCATCAACATTCGGTTTTTACCAAGTGCCTACGCGCACAATATCAGCTAAAGTCTGTTTGTTATTAGTATCGTCATTATGTAATAACGGCGCATCTATGCATTCAGTAGTTGTAGGCGGCAATCGCTGCGCGTGAGTCATCGACTTACTACTGTCGCCGGTACATTGTAACTTCGAGATCGAGACATCCGAACCGGTTTGCTTACGCCCGCTAACAGCTGATTCGTTGTTGTTGCCACTACTCGGCGACATTGGAACCGGTGATACATTGACCGTTGTATTTTCAAATGTAATTTTTGGGTCTCTAATAATCCTATACTCCGGTTGGACATGTGGACACTGGGGAGGAGGAGGAGAAGTCATATTTAGGGATGGTAATAGTCCCATTGGTCCGCTATCATTATCGTTAAAACTTTTCACTAAACATGCCCCACGTCTATTGTTAATGTACCCATGGTTTACAAAAGACCCTCGTTTGAGTAATTCCAAATTCAATTTCACTTCCTCTAGTTGTTTACAAGTTGCATATTGATCTTTAATTAATTCGATCTCACCCTGCATTCTCACAAGATCTTTAAGTAGTCGGGTAACATCCACATGATCAAATAAAACAGGTGGCAGTTTTTGTAGTTCCCGTGCCACAAAGACTGGGATTTCTTCTGGATCCGTTTCTTTTATTACAGTAATAATATCATCAATGTCACGATGAGTTTTGCCCTGTTTCTTTCGTATTTTCTTACGTTTTGACGCTGACAACGAATCAAACAATAGATTTTTTGCCATTACAATGTCACTTTCCGAAAATGCACTTATACATATACGACTTAAACTCACTTCATCCATCACGTCAATTTTATTACAAATGAATGCAAGCACCTCGTTTATAACCACATTACAATTAGAGCACTTTACTTGAGTGGATGACATTTTTAATACGCAAGACACGACCGATCGTCACCGCATACGACGACGCGACTAATGGCTGACTGATGGCTGATGGCGACTGATGACTGGCGCAACCTGCCTCCACCCATCCGCAGCCTGAAAACGGTAAACACCTTTAAATTCAATTACAAAAAATATCTTCTAAAGCTGCAAAAAACACTTTAATACACACTCCTTCCCACACACACATCCACACACACACACATACACACACGCACACACACACACGTACGCATATTTTTTATTAATATTAATATCTAGTACTGCCATCCTTCTTCTTCACGAGTACCACAGGTGAACACCAAGGGCTAGTTGACGGCTCGATCACCTTGCTGCGCACCATGTCCTCGATCATTTCTGCAACTTCGTGTTCCTTTGCCAATGGTACTCGTCTCGGTCTTTGCTTGATCGGTGAAGTATTGCCGGTATCTATTGGGTGAGTGACAATGTTTGTTCTTCCAAGGTCGCTATCTCCTCTGGTAAAGATGTCCTTGTAGTCCATTAACAACTTTGCTGCCTGACTATATTCTTCGGAGCTCAAATTCCTCCTTGTCGCCTCCAGCAAAGATGTCATGTGATCCGTTGATCGAGGTTTGTCTAAGTTTTCTTGGACCTTCCTCAAGCTGTCCACGGCTTCACATCGGCCGATAACCGTATTCTTCGCGAGATGTATCGGCGTGCTACTAAGATTGATGACCTTTAACTTAGCGTCACGTTTGGTCATGAGCAGTGTCCTTGCCGTGATCCAACTGGGATGATCTCCATAGTCTTCCACTACAACACATCGATCCAGCTGTATCTTTTCGGGAAACCTAATCTTGACCAAGGTTTCCGATCTGGGTGCCAGCTTCACTGTCCTCAAACAGTACACGGCTCCTGAACATGAACCCTCCAAGAAGACTTCTTGATCCTTGAAGCTTAACACTCCTCTGGCTATATCAACTATACAGTGATGTGTCCGTAGAAAGTCCAGTCCGATAATGCAGTCGTCAGTTATATTCGCTACTAAAACAGACTGCGTGTAAATGTCACTTCCGAGTTTCAGTCTTGCTTCCGTAACTCCTAGGACGGTCACTGGCTGGCCTGTCGCTGTCTGCAGATTGCATGATGGTCGTCCATTTTCCCACATGATAGTCCGCTTGAGTAGTTCCGGTCGAACGATGGATTTCGATCCTCCCGTGTCAATAGTAAAGCGACAGGGTATGCCATTTATCTCACCAGTAGTTACAAGGCTGTTCCCATCACATGCTTGTGAAACCAATACAGTAGGGGCTCGACGAAGTCCAGCCAGTGCCCGCCCCGCGGCGCTGGCGCCTCTTAGTTTAACGGCTCCTGGGTTGTGACTTGGGTAGCAGTCGACACCGATTTCGGTTGCTTCCGAGTCCGGCAGTTAATCCTTATATGGCCTCGTTCACCGCATCCGTAGCAGATAGGCCCGGTACGAGGTTGAATCGCTGCTACGACTTCGCGCACCTTACAACCTTTATAGTCGCTTCGCACCGCTTCTACTTCAAGGGCACGCGCTAAAGCTGCTTCCAAGGTTGCGTGATGACCCAAGCGCACCGTTGCTCTCACCTCGGGGTCCCGTATTCCGCTGACGAACGCCTCTAGAATTTTGTCTTCGACGGGTGTGGAGCTCGACGCATAGGCTCGGCGTACAAGGCGCTCGATCTCCGTAGACCATTGTTGCAGTCCTTCGCTTGACCTCTGAGACCGGTCTTTGAGCTGCGCGCGATATACATGCTCCAGGTGCTTCTCCCCGTATCGAGCTTCCAAGGCCTTAAATAGCGACTCCAAGGTGCGTCGCTCGGCGGGTAGGTTCTCAAGCACCAGCAGTGCCTCCCCTCGAAGGGCTAGAGTGAGTGCCGCCAACGAGTGTTCGTCCTCCCAGCCATTCCCGCTTGCAACTACCTCGAACTGATGCCTAAACGCTGTCCACGAGGTCGTGCCGTCGAAACTTGGGACCTTAAACTTCGGGGCCCCGGGGCATGAACTAGTTGCTGCCGTGCCCAAAACCTTTATTTTTTGCAGCTTATGGTCCAAATCCACGAGCCTAGTTTCGTGGGAGTTTAGTAACGCGTCATGGTTTTTGAGGGCTTGGTCGTGCTCGGATGTTCGCACCTTGACCAATTCTAGGTCCTCCTTCACGACGTTCAAATCTCCCTGGAAACCATCCAGCTTTGCGTCGATTGCCTCTAGGCCCGTCTCCATGGTTTTGCGCTGGCTCTTCATGTCTTCGCGCAGGCTCTCCATTGCTTCGCGCTGGCTTTCCATTGCTTCGCGCTGGCCCTCCATTGCTTCGCGCTGGCCCTCTATTTTGCTTTCCAGGCGCTGTAAGACGGTTAACAAGGAGGCCATATCGAATGCACTCGGTGTCGGGGCTGATGCAGCTGATGTAGTCGGTGGTCCAGTGGTGGTCTCCGTTCCCATGCGGTCACGACCCAGCGACTCTATCCGCGCGGCATCCAATGCCGTCTGCCGTCGCGTACGAATCCCTTCTTCACTTTGCGGTACTACAGGTATCCCACTTCTGACACCAATTGTTACGTGTCAGGAGTAATGGGCTCGAGAAAATGCCAAAATGTACCACAAAGACTTTATTGTACTCGTAGATACACAATTACACACTGTACACAGTACACACCACAACACTATGCACGTAGGTACTCGTAAACACACTCGTCGAACACTGTATCGCTCGTAGAAATCACTTCACTTCTCACTGGTATCGCTCGTAGGTATCGCTGGTATCTTCCTGGTTTCGCTTCCGAAACTAGAATGTCCGCGGCTTCGTAGTAGTTATCTCACCTCCCCTGTGGGGGCGGGCGGAGTCATTCGGAACCTTTCGATTCCCTTGATGAGGGTTTCTTACGCAGCCCGTAGAGACGGACCGGTCCTTGGAGCGTGAATTTTCACTTCGGCGTGTTGAGCAGCTCAAAGTAGCGGCGCAGGGATCATGAAGCGTCAAGTTGTAGCAGTGGTCTCGCTGTGGTGTTAAGTTGCCGCCACCGTCTTCACGCTGCCTGAGCGGTCTCGCCCTACCAGGTGGAACCGCCGCTTGCCGCGACGGAAGCCCAGCAGGAGCTGACCAGTGATCAGGCGCGACTCACGGACAGCGGCAACGGATCTCTGTGGGTTGTAGTTACCTACAACTTTTCGCGAATCCTCGCAATGAGGTCGCAGACTTCATTTGTGACGCTGGTGTCCATCACGGCCCCCGCGTCGACGGCTGCTTTGAGCCGCGTGAGGTCCTCCAGCTCTTCGTCCAGGTCCAGACCGGGACGGGTACTCAATACGGGCTGCGATGACTCCCACTCCACAGGGGTGGGTGAGGCCGCTCGCTTTGGCTTCTTCTTCTTCTTCTTAGGTTTCTGTTGGCGCTCGGGGCTGGCGCGTGGTGTGGGGTCGTTGGCAGGGGCCATCAACGATGTCGCCGCGGTCTCCTGGACGACGGCTTCTGTTATGGGCGGCGTAGGCGGCCTCTCCGTGGCTATCGCCGGCTCTGTCTCCCTCCGCTGATAGCGAAGAGGTCTCGCACTGTGATACAGAGCCACCGTGCCGGCTTTCTTATTCCATGCCTCTCTCCAGCGCACGGGGCATCTGGCGTAATTAGCCGGGTGTGGCCCACCACAGTTTACACATGTGGCAGGCTCGTCTCGGGGTCTCGGGCACAGATGTGCCATGTGTGCCTCGCCACACCTCACGCTGGCCTGCCGGCGATGGCAGTTGAGCGAGGAGTGACGGAAACTCTGGCATTTGTGGCACTGGGCCGGCTTCTGGTGTCCCCTCCAGGGCTGAATCTGTACTCCGGGCATATACAGCAACTCTGTGACTGAATATATGCCCGGGACGAGGTCTTCTGTATAATCCAGGACTGCGTAATACACGCAGCCCGGCCTTCCTCTTCTGCCATTTACTTGGCGAACGGCGCACGGTTTATAGCCGAGGCGCCGGAGTTCCTCTTTTATTTCCTCCGGGGAAGTATTCGCAGGCAGCCCCCTGATGGCGAACTTGCGACTCTTCTCCGTTGGAGAACCGTAGGTATGCCACTCTACGGGGATTTCTTTTTCTAGGTTGGTGAAGTAGGCATGCACCAACCGGTATTCTTCCTCGTCCTTAGCACGGAAACGTATTCCCTCACCATAGGGATGCGAATTGGGCACGCGTCCAAGACTTTCTGTTATCACCCGTAGGTGGTGAGTCCAGTTCGGCAGCTGTTCGACTACCAACGGAGGAATTCTATTTTTCTTTGCCTTCAGGGTGGCTGCAGTGGCTTCGCCCGGGGCGGCAGACGGCTCAGACAGCGCGGCGGACGGCCCGGCGGGGGCGGTACTCGGCGCGGCGGTAAGGGCGGGTTGCGGCTTTTCTGGGGCGGCTGTAGACGGCGCGGCGGCGGACGGTTGCGGGCGCGGCGGCGCGGCGGCTGGTAGCCGTATACGCGGCGCCGACGCGGCGGTCGATGCGGCGCGCGATATCGCGGCGGTTGCGCTAGCGAACGAGAGCGCGGGCGTAGCTGGGGGCGAGTGCGGCTCGGCGAGGGCCATCGGGACCACTCTCGGAACCGGCGCAGGCCTCCCTCGCAGACGCGGATCCCGTTGCGACAGGGGTGCGGGGTGTGAGACGGGGTCCAGGCGTGGACGCTTGGCTTCCTTCTCCCCTCCATCTTCTGTTTTTCTTGCCTGGGTAGGCGGCAGCGGTTGGATGGCGCTTTCCAGGGCCTTCCTTTCTTCTTCTGGTAGTTCCAGTACAGCCGCCCCTCTCAGCGACCGCTGCCTGTGCTGCAGGTGGCGGGCCAGAGCGGCCTGCGCGTCGGCAGACAGGAGCCCGTGCTCGGACAGCTTCGCTGCGATCACACGGTCGCGCGCCAAGGCGTTCGCGAGTGATCGTGCGCTCGGCGGGTCCGGCACAGGGCTTGAGGGGCGCGAGGCAGGGCGGCTGCACAGTCCCTCTGGCTGTTGGCTGGGGACGGCGGCTTGCTGGGCTTCTTCTACGCCATGCTCCAAGGCGACGGCGGAATGGTGGCGTTCTTCCGGACGGATGCGCGACGGTCCGGCGGCGCCGTGCGGCGGAATAGAGGCGGGGCGCTGCGCATCAGCAAGCGCCCGGGGTCCCCTTCCGCCGCGCGTAGTTGCGCTGGAACGCGCAGCATCCGGACGATCCGCGGCGGCCGGTGCCTGTTGTCGGTACGCGGCAGCGCCGGGCTGAGGTGCTGGGTTGGTCTTCTTTGGGGGCATCTGCCCACGGTCTGAGCGCCGGTAGCCGTGAGAACGGCTCGGCGCGGCGCTTCCAATGCAGCAGGTGCTCCCCTCACTCCTTCAGGACGGTACTTTTCCGCCAGGAGAATTCAAAAATTCTCGGCGGAGAAGAGGTAGGCTGGCTGTTGGCTGTAGACCCGGGTGGATTTGCAGACGCGGCGTTCCTTCAGACGCGGCGTTCCTCCGCGTTGTCCGCGGTTGACCGATCGCCCCTTTTTATACCACCCACGCACCATTCATGGCAATCCAGAACATTCCTGTTAAGTCCGGACCCGCTTCGAACAAGATTCGAGAACGTTCCTTGCAACCGACTTTCGCCCGTATGACTATTGCCGTAATGGTCGAAGCGTCGTGCGTACTTTTGAGACGGGCAAGCGCGCTATTGTTCTATTGTTGACTCGACATGTTTATGGCCCCTATTGTTTATTGTTTCCGAAGTAGCTGCGCTAGGGTTGTCACATTATGTTTCCTAACCTACTATCTACTCCATTTACACGTACAACAATTTTTCTATTTTCCAAGTATCTTTTGATCCATGTTTTCACTGGTCCCCTAATTCCACATTCATCCATGGCCTGCAACAAGCACTCGTGGTCTAAGGTGTCGAACGCCTTTTTAAAATCAATATATAGGGCGACAACCATACTCCTGTTATCAAGTGCGTTATTTACATCCTCGGAGAACGAGGTCAAGGCCGTTGCTGTGCTTTTATTAACCCTAAACCCATATTGTGATTCTGTCAGTATTGCATGTTTTTCAAGAAACATCCCGATTTGTTTCATCAAAATTTTTTCACATATTTTATTTATAATACTCAATATTGCTATCGGCCTATAATTAGTGTAGTCTTCATGTGACCCTTGTTTATAAATTGGTCGGATGATTGCCGTTTTCAATTGATCAGGATAAATACCATCTCGTATGCAGTTATTTAAAAACGCGGCTAAAATTGGGCTAATATAGTTTTTTACTAATTTTAAATCCTGCACCCGAATACCATCTATACCAGGTAACTTGTTGCAGTCCATGGAATCTATGACTTTACAAACATCCCTACTGTCAATTTTCCTATAGTAAAAATTAACATCGCAATAATTAACATAATTAGATCTATCAAAGAAGTATTTCTGACACTGATGGTTAGATTTTAATTGCTCAATTTCTTGTGTAAAAGTAGAACAAAAGTTATTACAAAATATTGTTTAGCGTAACATTATCTCTTAAAAGAATTTTTTCTATCGTAACATCTATACTAGGTACTGACCTACCCAGCCAGCTATTTAAACAACTCCACAATTTACGCATATCCCCGTTACAACACTTGACATTTTCCCGTCTTTGGAAATTTTTTGCAACATTTATACTTCTACACACTTTATTCCGGTAAGTAGTGTACTCTAAACGCAATGTTTGACTTTTGGGATTCGATTTCCATTTTTTAAATAGTTTATCTTTATGCTCCATCATCAGGACTAATTTATTATTCGCCCAGGTGTGCGTGCCACGAGAGGTGTCACATGGCAATATCACTTTGGTAGAAGTTTTGTAAATGTTGTTAAAAATTTCGCAAAGTTTATAATATTGTTCAGCAGGGTTATCAATTTTCGCAAGCTCCGTCCAGTCCACATTACATAATTTGCACTTGACAATATTATTATCTATCACTTCACGGGGGAGTGTCCCTTTTTTGTGTCTCACTCCCTCCATCGTAAGTCCCGTTAGGTAGTGGTCGGATACATTACATAAAAGTACATACGTGTATAGCTCGTTCAAACCTGCACTTCTAACGAAGACGTGGTCGATGCAAGACGTCACCCGCCTCTCCTCAACCACCGCCTCGCGCGTTACGTCCTTGATCCCACACTGTAGGCCAAGGTCACTTAGTGTGTTTAAGTACATGCTTGAGTAATGGTCCATTGCATCCTCCAATATGTTAATATTGCAGTCTCCCATGAAAACAATCTCATTACCAGCCGGTATCGCACGGATTATAGCTTGTATTTCATCTATACGAGTAAAAGCGGTCTTACTCAGGTTGGGCGGTCTATAGGTAACTATAATGTCAATGGTCCGGTTATCTCTTTTTAATTGACCGTGAATAATTTCGCTTGACAACACCTGATTGTTGTTACGTACAACCTCAAAATTCATGTCGTTTTTCACATATATGCTAATTCCGCCCCCTCTTTTTTCTTCTCTTGTGTATGAATAGCTGTTATATCCTTTTATTTCAAATTGGTATAACTCATCCTTCTTCACATTTATCTCTGTGAGACCAATTACATGTAGGTTTGACAAACAATTACTAGTCAGAACTGAAAGTTGATTAAAGTTCTTTCTTAATGACCGAATATTCATGTGAATTAAGTTAATTGCATTCTTGCTGTTAGTAACATAATTTTGCCACAACTGTATGCTTTCAAATTTTTTATAAACAATATCCTGAAAGTCCATTAATCTGATTATAGGTGTAGGTAATAGGAATGTAGGTATAACCAGATTACTCTGTGCGTAGACTTTCCAAGTTTTTTAATATTATATTTATATCGCTTTCGCAACTTACACTCTCTACTTTCTTCTCATTTTCATTTTTTCGTAGTAATATTTTACCATTTTTAATCCAGATATATTTGAACTTATCCTTAAGCTGCACTTTTGTAGACCAAAATAGTTGACGCGATTGACGAGTTAATCTCTCATTGATGTATATACGTAGGTTATTATTATTATTATATAATTCGTGATTAGTTAACGTAGATGTTTTCCCATTTTTAATCCAAGTTTGGCGTGCGTCTCGCGACCGTAATGTTATAATTATCGGTTTTGGTTTATTATTTATATTTTGTCCTTTTACTCTCCACGAATTAACAATATCCTCTTTTTGTAAATTAAGTTCCTTCGCAATGTTCTTCACAAGTTCTGTCACATTTTCTCCTTCTTTCTTCTCTACATTAATCAATTCAATATCTAGATTGTACTCTTTCTGTTCCAACAACCTTATACGTTCATCCAAGGACTTATTATATTTATCCAGATATGCATTTTTTTGTGTTAAGTCTTTCAACACCTTTTCTTGTTTTTTTGAGTTATCCATGTATTCCTGTTGTCTTTGTTCTATTTTAGTGCATTTAGATTCAATATCTTCAATCGCTTTTTCAGCTTGTATGTTTTTTATTTTTATTTCCAATATCTCAGATTTAATTTCACTTACGTCTGCTTTAATTTGAACATAATTTGCTTCCTGCTCTTCTTTCATTTCATTTAGCAAGCAATGCATCGATTTCAGTTCTTCTCGAAACGCATTTAATATCTCATTTAGCGAACTTGATGCCGGACAGCAATCAGCCTTAAATCTTCGACTGTGGTGCGATGTTGACTTGTCACTATCGGAATCTGATGTAATTTGCTTCTTCTTTTGACGTGCACTAACATATTCTTGATACATAACTGGGTCGGAGCTATACTGCGTTTGTTTGCCCAGCGTGTTCGGCATTGCAACAATCTCGATCGTTCCCGTTACTAAAACTCGTCTTAAGTTAGGCCTATTTAAAATGAGGCCGTCGGGAGATTTTTTTATTCGATGCAGTTTGATGCAAGTCGCAGCGGTTGCCCGCGCCAGCGCCGGGTATCCAGGCCCCCAAACTCGACCAATCACAGAAGACTTATAATCCTTTCACTTTTCGCACTGATAATGAGAGCAACTACGATTCACTAGCTGTCACTTTTTATCCTATAACCATGTCCTTTTCTAATCGCAATTAGCACAATCACTACATAGTATAAAACAAAGTCGCTATTTTTGTCCGTCTGTTTGTTTGTCTGTTTGTCTGTTTGTCTGTATGCTTAAATCTTTAAAATTACGCAACGGATTTTGATGCGGTTTTTTGTAATAGGTAGAGTGATTCAAGAGGAAGGTTTTTATGTATAATACATGCATATATTCCCACGAGAACGGGATCCACGCGGGTGAAACCGCGGGCGGTCCGCTAGTAACATATATCTTCCACGTCCACTCTGGCGAGCGATCCACGAGGAACTGAATTATGTTGATACTATGAATAAAATATCATTCATTGGATGTGTATAAAACGTCGCGGCTGCTTTCCACCAATCCTATTGTTTGCTGTGCTCTGATTGGCTCATTCAAATCGGATCAGCATTTTCCGTAACTATCGCAAGGTGGATTTGTATATGTGATCAACTTCGGTAAATGCCAGTCAGCAGTCCAGTGAGTATAGATGTTGATCCCGTTGGAGCCACATTAGTTACCAGAAATGCATATTAGATCAACAAAAGGCGTCGGATCAACATAAATTTTTGGATCAACAAATAACTCGCGTGAAGTCGCGAATGATCAACAACATTTACCGTAAACGTATAACTATATAATGATATATATATTTCGGAGGCACTAGTCAGGATGGTGGTATAATGCTCCGATCATCAGGTTGTAAGGCGAAAAATAAAACACAGTGGGCGTTCAATACGTGTCTTCATGATTTAAATTGGGTTTACACAGTTTAACTTAATTTAATTAAAGCTTTTAGGTTATGTTAAAACGTGGTACGACTGAAATACACTTAGAGAAACGTAATGCCGTCGGGCATAGGTACGACGCAGTATAGGATTTTATTACAAAGTACACTAGTTAACTTAATGCGACCGTTCAGCTCGACGCCTGCTCGAGAAGTCCCCGCTGTTCGTAGCCGACTCCACAGGTGCCCTCTGTTGGGTTCCCCCTCCGATATCCCATCGAGACACGTTTACAATTCGTACAGTGTTGCCATTTAAATTACAGTTCCGGATTTACGTTTTATTCAAAGTTTAATGATTTATTTAGTTTGATGTTAATCTAATTTTATTTCCGTCTCCGACACGGCCATTCTGACAAGCACACGTCCTCGTGTGATGCCTTTTACTTTAGGTTACAACAAAACTCTAATTTTATTTTATTCAGCAAAAGCTACTAATTTTAAACGAGACTACAAATTTAATTTGAACAACAAGTTTTTAGATTACTTAAAATTTCTTTGATTGAACGCCAAGTTTTTGTTTTAAGTTTTTTTTGCATTTATTTTTAGCCCTAACTACCTACACTCCCGCCGCGCCGTTTCCGGTGTCGCTATGGAGAAGAAGACGGCTAAACAAACTCCATAACATGACACTTGTTTAGAGCAAAATTACCAAATTTATTATTAACGCGGGTTTGTTTTTAACGTTTAACGCAATACGTCGTCGTACAATCGTCGTAAAACTGGATGACTCGATCGGCTGTGGTGTCGGAATTTACCTGTAACAATAAACACAAACGAAAGTATCTCTTAAAGCTTGGCCCTTCCTGACGTAAGTGGGCAGGGAATAAAAACAACTTTATCAAATCATTAGAAATTTTGAAAATCATAACAGATTATTTCTCTCAAAGGCCAAAGCTGACATGTCGATCAACACCCATACTCATTCAAATAATAGGAAACTCATTGAAATATTGCAGTGCTCGTACCCTGACCTCCTGATCATCACACTTATAACCTCCATCCAGTTACAAGCAACAACCCAATAGGCAACCTCTATCCAGTCATCCCCGCATGCAACCTCCATCCGGTTACAAACACTACACTACCCAGATGATCATTTCGAGCTTTTATCAAAAATAATCTTAAAAAGGTTTGTTCAACATGTCGCTTTATTTATCCCATCACACTACAGATTAATCCAAAACAAACTCTACATTTCTCATTAAAGCTACTTTTCTTAAAAAGTTATCATTTCGAAAATAAGTTGACTCATCGAACGGTACTCAAGTACAATCAGTTCTTCTGTCCAGAAATAACATTCAAATCGTATACCTACATAGCTAAGGACTATACATTTTTCAAAGTAACAAAACCGTTCAATTACAATTTCAAAAGTTCCGTTCGATAAGTTGACCGAAAACTAAACCTCTCAAAAATAGACTTTTACCAAGTGAACTACGTCTCGAAAAGAAAAGTTAATTTACTACGTCTTTAAGCTATTACAAAACAAGTATGAACGATACAGATCACCTGTTTCGCTGCGTCCGATCTGCGGCTGCCAGTTGCCAGAGCTTCCTCCTTCAATGTCACACGAATGAGCTCCAGGAAGCCCACGAGTGCACGCACGCAGCCGTCGATTCGGCTCCAGACAACACATGTGTAACCTGCGTGTGCTGCTGCCTGTGCATCCTCGAAAACTTATCTGAAAACAGAACGATGCACATTGCATCGTCACATGTGAGATTACTTCAAAACTCATTGGTTTCACAAGGTAAACCAAAACCAATCGAAGTGTGCTGCACTTGTAAAAATAATTGGGGAACTGATTGTACCCAACTGCTACTTTAATTAAAAATTTCACTGAACTTTCGATATTATAATTGTTATCTTTTTTTGTCTTTTGTTGTCATTGTTCATTAATTACAAGACACATTAAAAGGTCATATTTTCACAAGGAACGAAAATAAAATGGAAGTTATAAAAGTCCAACACACCAGGTGTAAAAATAAAAGTCATACCAAAAACGCCGTTTCACTTTTACCTCGTTTCATGTTACCACAACTAGGTGATGTCACCCTTGGTTCCAGAAAGGTACCAGACAAGGTCTTGTTCTCCAGTTCCTTATAACCTAGAAACGCTTCCTAAACGCATCATAAATCCGACGTAAACACTTACGCCGACTTTATTTATTTCGAAAATATAGTGACTAAAGCGGGTAAGAATCCAACTAATTCGTCTGTAATACCTCTAATGACAATGTTTTGGATCATTAGATAACGCTTACACAATATTTAAAATTAACAATGAACTACGCGGGTATTTAGAATATCGAAATTATTTTGTCACATAGTAAATAAAACTTTGAAAATTGTATTGTGTTTCACTTTTAAAACAAACTGAACTAATGAGTAACTAATTCGATCGACGTCACCAATGAAAAACCAAACCGTTCGCTTTTTAAAAGCGTAAACTAATTATTGTTGTAGGTACTCGATAATTGGAATACTTCGTCAAGTTGAGCACAAATAAAGCAAACTATTTTGTGTGTGTTTATCCTTCTCCAACTAATCCTTTTCAGCGATAAGCGGTGCACCAAATTACCAAAAACCAAAATAACTATCACGAACATTACACGTTTGATAAAAGTCACTGCACTGTACGCCATATCTCGTTATCAATTAAAAATTGTACCAACACGGAATGCATAATAACACGTTTGTTTTTCTTTTTCGACCAGACTACAAAATCTAATCTATGTACCCCCTTTATCTTTAACAATTTTATGAACGTAGATTAATTATTATTGTAACCAAATCACAAATGGATTGCAAAACAACATTGATAACAAAATCGCCACTAATTCATTACACGTAAATTCTACAGCCGTGAGCCAAGTACCATCGTCGTTATCATAACCAAAACTGTACGCATACTCTACCAAAATAACAAGTTACAATTAAGTTTATTGAAACTGAAACTTCCGAGTAGGTACGAACGACCTCTATCGCCACGGCTCTCCCGCCGAACAGTACGCATATCCATCTCGTGGATAGCACGTGTACAGCACTCCTGCTGCTACACGATACGGTCTAAATAGACCACGACCTCGGCCAGAGTTAAACGCACACCGCGCACCCACGGACTACTCGAGTTTCCTCGAGAGACACCGATTTCTACCGGGCTACGACTACGAAATAACTACTGGTACGGTCGAATACGGCCGATAGAGTCATTCACGGGTCGCACGGATTCCTCCGTGGTCTAACCTGGACCCGACCAACCGAACTAAGATTCATCACCACGGGTCGCACGGATTCTTCCGTGGTCTAACCTGGACCCGACCAACCGAACTAAGATTCATCATTCTTTACCCTTCGGATAACGATTTATCACTTCACCTAGGAGTTTACTACACAATAAGAAAAGATTATTTACCCTTTTTCGTTGCCATGGTAGCATAATTAACCGTTAATAACTGCATTTTATAGGTAGCTAACCATAAATTTGGTTAATTAACGGTAGCTAACGGGTTTTTTTTCAACTATAGTTCCCCCTCTCCGATATCCCATCGAGTGACGTTTACAATTCGCACAGAGTTGCCATTTAAATTACAGTTTCCGGATTTACGTTTTATTCAAAGTTTAATGATTTATTTAGTTTGATTTTAATCTAATTTTATTTCCGTCTCCGACACGGCCATTCTGACAACGTCACACGTCCTCGTGTGATGCCTTTTACTTTAGGTTACAACAAAGCTCTAATTTTATTTTATTCAGCAAAAGCTACTAATTTTAAACGAGACTACAAATTTAATTTGAACAACAAGTTTTTAGATTACCTACTTAAAATTTCTTTGATTGAACGCCAAGTTTTTGTTTTAATTCTTTTTTTTTATTGCACTTTTTAGCCCTAACTATCTACACTCCCGCCGCGCCGCTTCCGGTGTCGCTATGGAGAACAAACGGCAGAACAAACTCCATAACATTGCAACACTGGTTTAGAGCAAAATTACCAAATTTATTATTAACGCGGGTTTGTTTTTAACTTTTAACGCAATACGTCGTCGTACAATCGTCGTAAAACTGAATGACTCGATCAGCTGTGGTGTCGGAATATACCTGTAACAATAAACACAAACGAAAGTATCTCTTAAAGCTCGGCCCTTCCTGACCTACTATAAAGTCGTTCTCAAAATCTCAAATTTCGTCTTTACATGACTTTATCAAATCATTGCAAATTTTAATGAAATCGTAACAGATTATTTCTCTCAAAGGCCAAAGCTGACATGTCGATCAACACCCATACTCATTCAAATAATAGGAAACTCATTGAAATATTGCAGTGCTCGTACCCTGACCTCCATCCGGTCCTGATCATTACACTTATAACATCCATCCGGTCATAAGTTTCAACCCAATAGGCAACCTCTATCCAGTCACCTCCGCATGTAACCTCCATCCGGTTACAAACAGTACACCACCCAGATAATTATTTCGAGCTTTTATCAAAAATAATCTTAAAAAGGGTTTGTTCAACATGTCGCTTTATTTATCCTATCAAATTAACTAGTGGGCTTTCTCCAGATTTAATCCCGTAATTTTTAATTTTTCGTCAGCTCAAAACATAATAGCTTTTACTCAAGAGAAATTAACTGGTCACCAAGGATTAATTCAAAACAAACTCTACATTTCTCATAAAATCTACTTTTCTTAAAAAGTTATCATTTCTCAAATAAGTTGACTTATCGAACGGTACTCAAGTACAATCAGTACTTCTGTCCAGAAATAACATTCAAACCGTATACATAGCTAAGGGCTATACATTTTTCAAAGTAACAAAACCGTTCAAGTACAATTTCAAAAGTTCCGTTCGATAAGTTGACTGAAAACTAAATCTCTCAAAAATAGACTCTTATCAAGTGAACTACGTCTCGAAAAGAAAAGTTTTAATTTACTACTTCTTTAAGCTATCACAAAACAGACTGAACAATACAGATCACCTGTTATTAGATCCGCAGCAGTAACATCAGGCAGGCATCATGGGTTCCCCGTTTCCCGGAACGATAGTTTTCAGACCTCGTCCTCCAAGGTCAAACAAAAGTACTCCAGGGTGCGCGAGTGCACGCACACAGCTGCCCATGCTGTTCCACATAACACGCGTGTAACCTGCGTGAGCTGCAGCTCTTGTTCCTGATCGCCATTGGAATAACCTGTGCATCCTCGAAAACTTATCTGAAAAACAGAACAGAACGATGCACATTGCATCGCCACTTGTGAGATTACTTCAAAACTCATTGGTTTCACAAGGTAAATTAAAACCAATCGAAGTGTGCTGCACTTGTAAATAAAATAATTGGGGAACTGATTGTACCCAACTGCTACTTTAATTAAAAATTTCACTGAATTTCCACAAACTGCTATTGTTTTTTTTTCAGCAAATAGAAAATGACGAAAGATTTTAAATTAAAATGAACAAATTTTACAGAACCTCCGATATCTTAATTGTTATCTTTTGTCATTATTCACTAATTATAAGACACAACAAAAGGTTATATTTTTACAAGGAACGAAATAAAAATGGAAGTTATAAAACTCCAACTCACCAGAATATGTAATAAAATAAAACTTTGTCATACCAAAACCGCCGTTTCACTTTTACCTTGTTTCATGTTACCACAACAAGGTGATGTCACCCTTGGTTCCAGACAGGTACCAGACAAGGTCTTGGTCTCCAGTTCCTTATAACCTAGAATCGCTTCCTAAATGCAGCTTAAATCTGACGTAAACACTTACGTCGACTTTATTTATTTCGAAAATATAGTGACTAAAGCGGGTAACAATCCAACTAATTCGTCTGTAATACCTCTGATGACAATATTTTGGATCATTACATAACGCTTACACAATATTTAAAATTAACAATGAACTACGCGGGTATTTAGAATACTACACAAAACAATAAAATGTGCTTTACAGTGCGCCCAACCTATCTCTGAAATGGCAATGGTCAAATGAATGTCAAATGCGTCCGATAGCGCCTCCTTCGTTTCAATCTTAAGTGGGGTTTACTATTTTTTTTTTTATAGCCTAAGCAGGCAAACGAGCAGACGGGTCACCTGATGGTAAGTGATCACCGTCGCCCATGGACATTGGCAACACCAGGGGCGCCACCAACGCGTTGCCGGCCTCGAAGGAAGCGATAGACCCGCTTCTTGAAGGTCCCCATGTCATAGCACTGTGGGAACACTGAGGGATGAAGTTCGTTCCACAGTTTACACGTACGCGGTAAAAAATGACGTGAAAATCGAACTGTGGACGAACGCCAGGTATCCAGGTGGTGTTGGTGGAACCTGGCTTTATCCCGTGAAGTGCGGTGGCGGAAGTTAACCGCAGGCAAACAGTTCCTCGGAACATTCCCCGTTATACAGACGGTAGAAGACACAGAGAGAGCCCACATCTCTCCGCAGTTCGAGTGGATCTAAACCGTCTGTGAGCTTGGGATCGTCGACAAGACGAACAGCTCGCCGTTGGATACGGTTAAAAGGGTCCACTTGGCAAGCCGGGGCCCCAGCCCAAAGGTGGGAGCAGTACTCCATGTGAGGTCGGACTTGTGCTTTATAAAGCAACATCCTATGCTCGGACATGAAGTACCGCTTAGCTCTATAGAGCACCCCTAACTTCTTTGAAGCCAGTTTAGCCTTACCCACCAAGTGGTCCCGAAACTGAACATCATTCGAAATGTCGACACCTAGGATCCCAATGCTCGTAGAGATGTTAAGGGGAATGTTCTGAAACTGTGGTGCTATGACGAATGGGGTTTTTTTAGCGGTTAACGCGCAAACTTGTGTCTTCTCGGGGTTAAATTGGACTAAATTTAGTCTGCCCCATTCCGAGACCCGCTCCAGAGATGTCTCGACTTCCGACACAAGTTTATTCCTTCTCTCCTCAATCTGCACCCGAGACATATTTGCTCGGCCTGTATAACGGGCGTCGCCTGTACTGTCATCAGCATAGCAATGGATATTCTCGATGTCGAGCATATCATTGATATGCATGATGAACAGTGTAGGCGACAGCACAGAGCCTTGTGGGACGCCAGCGTTTATGGGCTTGGTGTCCGAGCATGTACCGTCAACAACGACTCTGATGCTCCGCTCCGATAAAAAGCTGGCGACCCATTTGCACAACTTCTCGGGTACCCCGTAGGAAGGCAGCTTAGACAATAATGCCTTATGCCACACCCTGTCGAAGGCCTTCGCCACATCCAAACTCACAGTCAATGCTTCTCCCTTGCTCTCGATTGCTTCCGCCCAACAGTGAGTTAGGTACACTAAGAGATCGCCAGCAGATCTGCCATGACGGAAACCGTATTGACGGTCACTAATCAGCTGGCGATCTTCTAGGTACCGGAGCAATTGGAAGTTGATTATGCGCTCCATTAGTTTGGAGAGCAAAGAGGTTATCGCAATTGGTCTGTAATTGGATGGGTTGGACCTGTCTCCCTTTTTGGGAATAGGGTGGACCAGAGCTACCTTCCAGGAAGACGGCACGATGCCGGCAGAATAGGAAAGCTGGAATAGGCGCGTTAAAACCGGGGTCAACTCCGGAGCGCACGTTCTTAGCACAAGAGCAGGTATACCGTCCGGCCCACTCGACTTACTGATGTCGAGGGAGAGAAGAGCTTGACGCACGGCATTTTGGTTAAAACGAACGTCTGTCATCAGCTCTTCACACCGCGGGATGGTAGGCGGTGCTTTCCCCTCGTCATCGAAAGTCGAGTTCGATGCAAAGAGTGTGCCTAGAATATCGGCTTTCTCCTTAGCAGTGTGGGCCAGGGTATTGTCTGCTCTGCGCAAAGGTGGAAGGGACGATTCACAGAAATTGCCCTGGATGGCTTTGGCTAGATACCAAAAGGCTCGACTGCCACAAGGGTAACCTAGAAGTCTTTTGCCTGTTCTGTGTATGTGCTTGAACTTTGCCTTGGTGATTTGCTTTTTTGTGGACCAGGAGGCAGCATTGAATTTCTTCCTCAGCTGAGAAGCGTCTGCACAACCTAGTTTGCGCGCCTTTAGCCAATCCTGATAAGCAGATTGCTTCAGGCTATTAGCCTTGGAGCAGTCTCTGTCAAACCAGGCTTGGGTTTTTCCACCAACGGGTACCACAGAGCTAGGAATGTAACATTCCATGCCCTGGAGTACCACATCAGCTATGGACAGGGCGCAAACGTCGGGATCAGCCGAAGAGAAACAGATGCGCCTCCAAGGGTAGGATGAATAAAATTCCCGCAAACCATCCCAGTCCGCCGATCTATAATGCCAAACCCGGCGAGACGCGCATGGTCTCCGATCTACTGATCGCGCCAATCGAGTCGTTGAACGCACTAGGCAGTGATCTGACGAGCCAAGCGGTGCCTCGACGGATACGGCGTAATCATGAGGGTGGGAGGTAAGCAGGAGGTCCAAAGTGGAAGCAAAATGACCGTCAATGTCAGGGATCCGAGTTGGGCTGGACACCAACTGACTGAGGCCGTTGGCCAAGGCAAAGCTGTGGGCAGAATTCCCCGCGTAGTCCGTTGTACGTGATCCAAGCCATTCAACATGATGGGCGTTAAAGTCGCCTAGGATCACCACTTCGGCACGAGGAATCCGCTCCTGCACATAATCGATCGCCCCTTGAACGCGCTCGAAGAGTCGATCAATTTCGGTATTGCCGCTATGAGACCTGTACAAGCAGATGTAAACACGCGTTTGACCACCATGGTCAACGCGTACGCAGATAGTAGACAGGTCTCTTCCTTCAAGAAAGTCGAGGCGTTGACAGCAAATATCGTCTCGAGAGAACACACAGACACCAGCATGTGGATACAGAATACAGAATCCAGGATACAGAAGGTAAGATTATTCTTCTCGAGCCGATATTTGTGTCTCCGTCAAAAAGAGTAAGGCCGGCCGCGCCGATTCAAGGTGGTGGTGAACGGCGTTGAGGTTAGAATGTAAGCCCCTGATGTTGCAAAAGTCCATTTGAAATGTGGAGGGGGATGCCGCTGGTTTTAACCTTTTTCTTTTATTTGACTTTCTCATTTTGTTGATTGCGGGGAAGACAAAGAGTAACTGGAAGCAATACATTATTGGTGTCGCCAGGGTCAAAGCAGTGTCATGCGAACTCTCTCTACAAATCGGGAGGAGTGAGCGACTGGTACGGCGGACGGAAGGACCCCCGATCCAACCCGCGAACAAAGTCCCCGTCCACACCCGGCTCCCGTCACCGGCAAGGAAATTATTCGACGGGCTTTTATCATTGGCGGCGGAACAGCCTCCCAGACCGGGATCTCCTGGGTTCGGGTCCCCAACAACCAACGGGCGCCAGCGGTAACGTTTCATCGGCTCTCCCTGGCCGCCGTGCCTGTCCATCACGCCCGACGCACGAGAACAGCTTGTAACGACACCAAACGGACCCCAGATACACCAACAACATACTGCTTCAGGAAAGGAAATAGATGAAGAGTGGGAAGGAAAGGACTGGAAATGGGGGAGAAAGAAGAAGAGGAAGAGGATCTGGCTCTCCGACACTGCAGCCGAAACACGTGAGAACATTTCACGGCTGATTTTTAGAAGGAGGGTGGTAGCTAACCAGTCGGGTAAAACCCTTCCACCAGCAGAAAGTACCTACGGGCCAGACCTGGAGGGTACAGAGTCCAGGGACCCCTAAATAGGGGGGCCGGGCGCCGTGACCTCGTCCGTTATTCAGCAGGGTGCACCACGAGCAGGGGAGGACGGCTTGGGCTCAAGATGGATGGAGCCCCAAACACCCCAAATACTACTATACTTTTAAAACGACGCAACAAAATAAACTGAAATCGAACACTTTTTTTTTCTTAATTAATGGCTCCATAAACGTCACTATAGTGAGATTACTCGAGAACATTTTGTCACATAGTAAATAAAACCTATGAAAATTGTATTGTGTTTCACTTTTAAAACAACGTGAACTAATGAGTAACTAATTCGATCGACGTCACCAATGAAAAACCAAACCGTTCACTTTTTAAAAGCGTAAGCTAATTATTGTTGTAGGTACTCGATAAATGGAATACTTCGTCAAGTTGAGCACAAATAAAGCAAACTATTTTGTGTGTGTTTATTTTTTCCAATTAATCCTTTTCAGCGATAAGCGGTGCACCAAATTACCAAAAAGCAAAATAAAAAGAATACCTTTGTTATTGACCGGCTACCTGACCAGTATCGGAGATACTGCCGCTAATTATTATTAACGGTGTTACAATGGTCACCTCACCTTTCAATGGCCACCTCGCCTTTATACGGTTACCTCACCTTTATACGGACACCTCACCTTTATACGGACACCTCACCTTTATATGGCCACCTCGCCATTATATTATGGCCACCTCGCCCTTATATTATGGCCACCTCGCCCTTATATTATGGCCACCTCGCCCTTATATTATGGCCACCTCGCCCTTATATTATGGCCACCTCGCCCTTATATTATGGCCACCTCGCCCTTCTTTTTCCCTGTGTCGCGGGTACCTTGAACAACACACAAGACAAGGACACACCCAGACCGAGAACGAAAATTTAAACTCATCATTCAAATTGCCGCCTCGCCGGGAATCGAACCCAGGACCGCGTGTTAACCATTGCGCAAAAATAAAATGTAATCAAGAAATAATGTTAAGAATTTAACACCTGTCACGAAAGGAAAGAACACGTACGTTTGATAAAAGTCACTACACTGTACGTCATATCTCGTTATCAATTAAAAATTGTACCAACACGGAAGGCATAGCCTAATACCTGACTTTAAAATGTTTGTTTTTCTTTTTCGACCAGACTACAAAATCTAATCTACCCCCTTTATCTTTAAGAATTTTATGAACGTAGATTAATTATTATTGTAACTTCGGAACATAATAATTTTACTTTAAAATGACTCGAGTTACGTTACATTTCGATTAAATTAATTGAACAAAAATGCTTATCTAACCAAGTACCAATATTATCCAATAACTTTCAAATATTATTAAGGTATCTCAAAACAAAGCTTAATTCTCAAAACAAAGCTAAATTCTTAAATCTTATTCGTGGCCTGTGGCCCTTCACTAAGCCCAACCAAAAAAGTCAACAAGTCCCACGGACTCTACTAAGATTCATCACTATTACTTCACTCAAATTCACTTTTTATATCACAACACTTCAAATGATACTTGGCCCTTTGGGCATCTTAGCAATCTAACCACAAATCTACCCACGTTAAACTTCAACAAAATGATCGCATGATTAAAGTGTGTTCCGATGTTACTACTTTGTTAATACTACGTTAATACTTGTTAATACTTTGTTACTACTACGTTAATACTTGGTTAAATTACACTAAAATCAAAGGGAAAGTTACAAGAGGTCATAATAAAAACTATTTTTCTTTTTTTTCTTTTTTTTCAGCGATTAAACATCAAAATAAGATTATAATGAGGAGCGATTGGTTTTAATTACGGAGCTGCGTTAAATGATTTTATCACCGGAAATTGATGTCTTTATTTTCACTCATGATTATCAAACAAACTATGCACACACACAATATAGTTTACACAAAAATTAAAATTTAAGCAATGAAATTGTATCACCTCTGACGTAATGGAATAAAAATAATGCCATACTGTGACGTCTACAGTGATGTTTCCGGTAATCATGACGTGCATGTCATGTCGGATGTCAGTGTCATGGCGCTAGTGGGTGCCACGTGCTAACTCGGTTCTGACGGCAGTTCGTACTGAGACCGCAAGGCGGTAGGTCGTCACACGTCTCTGACGGAAACCGACTAAGTGTGATACTCGAAGACACCACACATGGCGACGGGCCCCAATTCGTGGTGTAATATATTGGAACACGTAAACATCAATAGGAAAAGGGGGGGTAGACGAACCCACTCGAACGACAAGGTACCTTTAAAACTAAATTTAAACCATGTAAGTAGCCACCTTTAACTATTTTACTTCAACTATTTGGAAAAATGCAAGTACATAGTTTGCAGTGGAAATGCCATCAAATATTCTCTCATTCTTCACAAATGTTGTTGTATTTAACGTGCTGCTGTGCCAAGAATAAAATTAAGAAACAATAAAAGTGTACACAATCGGTGCTTACAAGGTCTTTCTGGCAATAAAAGTCTGCTAATTGGTTAACTCCTGAGTCTTGATTAAAACTTAGAATCACAATAACATAATTACCCTACAAATATAAAATTATAAAATTATGTTTTGGGTATAAATTTAGATACTATTTTTCTTATGTTATCACATATCTTTCCTAAGCTTTGGAGGCAAATTATTGTTGCTTAGATGAACGCAATATTTAGTCCTATAAACTACAAATAATCGTAGATACCTAGATGGTATTAATTATACTATGATATTCGCAAATATTAAGTTATATTTATAATAATCTCATATTTTATTAACCCTGATTCTTAACAAAAGCAGTTTTCCGCCAATTAAATAGCAATAAGACCGCCGATTGTTTTCTTGATATTATATCGAGCTTATTTTTGTCTAAACTGGTGAACAATGAAGAGTATTTGTATTGTATTGTATTGTATTGTATTGTTAATACTTCTTAAATACCAAGTCCAGATATAAGTTAGTACCGATGTACGGACCGGTGTAATTGAAGCATGTATGGTACGATTCCACCAAAATAGTGTGTAGCACATTTGCAAACAAACATTTCGTGCAAAACTCCAGTGTTGCGGGTACTAAGCTGGTATCGCGGTTAGCTCCTGTCTCCACCGGTAAGGCTGTGCCTAACTTTTGTAAACACACAGTGTGGCACACTTGTGTACGAACATGTCCACTGAGAAGAGCTCTGAGTGCTGTTCCGCATCGACGCGAGAACACTGCATGCATGTGTACGCGCGCAAAGGTAACGTAAATACATGTGCGTTAACAATTTTAAAACGTTTGCGCACAACTTGTTATTGTTTGCCCGAATAGGTGACAAATGTGAATATTTGTGTCGTTCACTGTGTATTACAGTGCCGTGTTGTTCAGCACACTGGTTAAGTGTCATCTTAAGGAATTACCAAAGGGTAAGTAAAAGTTGCCAAGGGCATACAAAATAAATCAATGATAATTATCAAAGGAAATTTCCAAAGGGGCAAAATTTGCCAGGGGTATGGAAATAATTTGCCATGGGGCATAGAAAATAAGTCAAAGATAATTATCAAAGGAAATTTCCAAAGGGGTAAAATTTGCCAAGGGTATGGAAATAATTGGCCGGGGGCATAGAAAATAAGTCAAAGACTTACAATATTACCAATGGGTAAAATTTGCCAAGGGCCTTGGAAAATAAGTCAAATGACTTATAAACCAAATGGTATAAACGAGTCAGGGACTCACAATTGGGTAAATAATGTGTCATCAGCAAAGTTTAACTAACAACAGTAGGTCGAACTCTAACGACCCGGTTAGAGACTGCTGTTAAAATGTACGTAATAAAAAACTGTAAATATATCATATAATTATAACAAGCATTGTGGTACCAGCACATACATATTATTGTGTGGTACCCCTATACTGTTACGAATGAAGCGCCATGTTGAATACTTACCTTTATATTATACTAGATTTTGCCTGCGGCTTCGCCCGCGTGGAATTCGTTTATATCGCGAACCGGGAAAGTGGGAAAGGGGGTACGTCATCAACTATCTTCCTGGAAAAATTCATCGAAATCGGTCAGGCGGTTTAGATTTTTCATGCAAACTTTCATCCCCTATTTCAAGCCTTTAGGGGTTGATTTTTGAAAAAAAAGTAGCCTATGTGTGACTTTGGGTCTTCAACTATTTCCATTCCGAATTTCATCCAAATCGGACCGGTGGTTTAGCCGTGAAAACGTCACAGACAGACAGACAGACAGACACACAGACAGACAGACAGACAGACTTTCGCATTTATAATATTAGTATGGATGGTATAAACGAGTCAGGGACTCACAATTGGGTAAATAATGTGTCATCAGCAAAGTTTAACTAACAACAGTAGGTCGAACTCTAACGACCCGGTTAGAGACTGCTGTTAAAATGTACGTAATAAAAAACTGTAAATATATCATATAATTATAACAAGCATTGTGGTACCAGCACATACATATTATTGTGTGGTACCCCTATACTGTTACGAATGAAGCGCCATGTTGAATACTTACCTTTATATTATACTAGATTTTGCCTGCGGCTTCGCCCGCGTGGAATTCGTTTATATCGCGAACCGGGAAAGTGGGAAAGGGGGTACGTCATCAACTATCTTCCTGGAAAAATTCATCGAAATCGGTCAGGCGGTTTAGATTTTTCATGCAAACTTTCATCCCCTATTTCAAGCCTTTAGGGGTTGATTTTTGAAAAAAAAGTAGCCTATGTGTGACTTTGGGTCTTCAACTATTTCCATTCCGAATTTCATCCAAATCGGACCGGTGGTTTAGCCGTGAAAACGTCACAGACAGACAGACAGACAGACACACAGACAGACAGACAGACAGACTTTCGCATTTATAATATTAGTATGGATACCAGAACCCTTATTTAAACTGGAGTTCAAAGGCTAAAAATACTGTATTTACTATTCAGATGTAGTATGTATTCGGATGGTTTTGCTTATGGTATATTATTTACTTAATTACTTCCGTTAAGAGTTAACATCGAATAGCCTTTAAACGGAAAGTTTTGTTATCATAATTATGACTAAATTCAGTTACTTATTATTGGTTGTAAAAGTAGTTGACTTGCTGTGATGATTATTACAATTCAATTACATTCAATTACATTATGTTGCAATAGTAATGGGAAATATTTTATAATAAAAATAATATTCTAAGCATACATGTTATCTATCTTTGGTAGGCACTAATTATTGAAAGACTTCATTTCAGTATACAAGTACGTTTATTTATGTGGTAAGTACTATAATGTGTGCAAATGCTTATGTATGATTTAAAATGGTAAATGGAAAAATAATTAACTATTTTTGTCAAATTTTGAGTGTTGAACGATTTGGTACCTACGTAACTTTAGTCCTAAATTAGATGGATAGGTACGAAATAACAACAAAGATATTATTCAAATGAATAAGATATTTATTCGAAGGAAGGCTCACAAACACTTTTCGAAGGAGCTTCTTTTCCTAGTCACATTTACAGATTGAACTTACTAAATTAATACTCATGGCTAAAATACGAAACGCATGACCAAGCTCTTTATTTATAAAACAATTATGAAGGTTGTAATGACAATAAATGGAATATTCAATTAAATAGCGTCAAAATCAATTTGTCTCTAAATTATGTCGTGGAGCCTTGTATTCAGTACAATAACAGGCAGATAGTAATAAGCATAGTCTCAGCTTTGTGATGCGTTGCTATTCAATGAAAGTGGATATAATATAATGACATTTAAAATAAATTCGTACATACGTGCATTCGCACTAAAGTTATTTTGCGACAAACAGTGTTATTTGACATAATTATAATACATATTAGCAATTTGTAAATTGTACAGTCTCTTTCCATATAAGTAAGAAAAGTGGTTCGGAACCAGTATTCGTGTTTTCCAACGGTACGTAACTTATTTAACTTGAACTCATTATCCAGTACATGACTCAAAAAAAAGGGGTAGGTAATAGGCGTTCGTGGCGCATAAGTTGTTGAAATTCACATCGTGCAATAATAATTAAGTAATTTACCGAAATGTATTTGAATAATCGGGTCACAAAATTACAATCAATTTAGAATAATTTTATTGGCACGACTAGCGAGAACTGTATTTACCTCACTTTTATACTGTGTTCCATGGTCGGATGTTATACAGTCATATACATAGAAAGCTATTCTCATACCATGACCTCGTCTGGTATCAGTTTGGAACCCATGAACTACGAAGAGCGGGGACTTCTCGAGGAGACGTTGAGCGGAACGGTCGCATTAAGTTAACTAGTGTTCTCTGTAATAAAAATCCTATACCGCGTTGTACCTATGCCCGACGGCATAACGTTTCTCTAAGTGTATTTCAGTTGTGCCACGTTTTAACATAACCTAAAAGCTTTAATCAAATTAAGTTAAACTGTGTAACCTGAATCTGGGGTGTATAAATGTTACTAATATGTGGGTAGGCGTTTGGTTTGTAACTTAGTGAATAAATGGCTGCTGTTCGTACCGGTCGCGTATTATTCTTTGCCCTACTCGTACACTACATTGGCGCAGTCGGTATTTTAATTATATCGGTTAAAATGTCCATCGGGAAGTTGAGTGAATTTAACCTTAGTACGGGATCGTGGTCGACGTACATTGAGCGTATGGAACAGTACTTTTTAGTGAACGAAGTTAAAAACGACCTACGTGTACCGACATTGATCGCTTGCGTCGGAGATGCTACCTACGAGCTTATGGTCGATCTGTGTAATCCTAAGAAGCCGGCGGAGGTAAAATACGAGGACCTCATACTACTCGTGCGGAAACACGTCCAGCCTACACCGTCAGTTCTCGCAGAGAGATATAAGTTTAGAAAGAGAACCCAAAACTCAAATGAGACGGTTACGCAGTTTGCGACGGCGTTAAAACACCTGGCCCGGTCTTGCAATTTTAAAAGTAATTTAGACGAAAATCTGCGGGACCAATTTATTTGTGGATTACGAAGCGAAACTATACGTCAACGACTTTTTTGTAAAGAAAACGTTACGTATTCGACTGCATTCAGTGAGGCCGTGAGCTTAGAAGCGGCAGTGAATGATGCGGCGGCTATGGAACAGCGGTCGGGAGACGAGGAGGCTCCGGTGCACGCCATGCACGCGGCGCGAGGCAGGACGCCGGCGGGCCGCGCTAACGGTCGCAGCGAACGGGGGCGGCGGCCGCGAGCCCGTGCTGGCTGACGTCATCGTCGCGGGTCACCGGCTACGAATGCACGTAGACACGGGGTCGCCGATAGCTTGTATCAGTGAAGACACCTACGGACGACTTTTTGCGAGGAACGTACCGCTATACAAGGACAATCTAACGTTAAGAGGCTACGACGGAAACGTTATTACGTCCCTCGGTTATGCGAACGTGTTAGTGTCTCACGGCGATGTAACAAAAAACCTTAAACTGTACGTGATACGTAAGGGAGGCGTCCCACTATTAGGTCGCGAGTGGCTCAAGGAGCTGAGTATTAATGTGATAGTGGTGAATTCGTTGTTAACGGCGAAGAGTGATGCGGAATCCGTCGGGGACGAGCGCGCTCGGTTCGATCCAGAGTCGCTAGTGAACAGGTACCCGTCTGTGTTCAGCGGCGAGCTGGGCCGGCTGCGGGGCGAGCGGGCGGCGCTGCGGCTGCGCGCGGGCGCACAGCCCGTGTACCGGCGCGCGCGCCCGCTGCCGCTCGCGCTGCGCCCGCGCGTCGACGCCGAGCTGCGGCGCATGGAGAACGCTGGTATAATTTCTCCTGTTACCACTTCCGAATGGGCTTCGTGCTTGGTAGTAGTACTCAAAAGTAATGGGGCATTGCGAATATGCGGTGATTACAAGAGCACCGTTAATCCCTCTTTGGAAGTAGATAGATATCCACTTCCTCGTGCCGAATGTTTATTCAATAACTTGAGTGGGGGTAAACGGTTTTCTAAAATAGACCTTTCGGAGGCATACAGCCAGATCGAGTTGGACGATTCGAAATTCGTGACCGTCGTAAATACACATCGAGGCCTTTATGTTTACAACAGACTGGTGTATGGGTTAGCTTCGGCCCCATCGATTTTTCAACGAATTATTGAACGTTTATTTGTAGGCATTCCCCATGTGTCGATTTTCTTGGATGATATTTTAACTTTATCAGTATACGAACTTAACAGAATACGAACTTTAGATTAGAATATACTCGGTATCGAAACAAAACTAATAAATACATAAATAAAATTAAGGATGAATATAAGCGTGGGGAGTTAAAACAGTGTAACGGAGACATTAGAAAACTTTGGCAAAAGGTTAACAGGTGGCTAGGGCGGGAAACAAATAATATAGATGATGTTATAAAAAAATATTTGGGAAAAAACAATACTATCCTTGACATTTGTAATTCTTTTGGAAAATCATTTGCGACAGAAATAATTGATATTAGACACGACTGCTCAGTAAAATTTCTAGACAGATCGGTCTATGTAAACGAATGTGACTCATCTCTTCGCTTTAATGAAGTAAGCCCGCGTGATGTTGTTAAAGTTATAAACGGGTTGAGCGTTCATAAGTCGCCCGGCATTGACAAGATTAGGGCACGAGATCTTAAGTATGTAAAAGATAAAATCAGTCCTATTTTGGCAAAATTTATAAATTTATGTGTAAAGCGCAATGCTTACCCTGCTTTATTGAAAATCAGTTTAATTAGGCCTATATATAAACAGGGAAGCCACTTAGAGTTCTCAAATTATCGGCCTATATCAATTTTATCTGTTATAAATATTATTATAGAAAAAGTATTAGTGTCGCAGATTAGTAAGTTCCTAGAAACGCGGAACGCTCTGTCAGACGTGCAGCACGGCTTTCGGCCGGGCCGCAGCACCACCTCGGCCCTCCTGCGCTTCTCCGACTATGTCAATGAAAGTCTGCATGAGAGGAAGCATGTTGTTGTAGTCTTCATTGATTTTCGCAAGGCATTCGAAACTTTGGATCACGCGGGCTTAATTCAAGCCATGAGTGAGTGTGGTATTCGTGGGCCCATTAGTGAATTTTTTAAAACCTATCTTACAGGTAGGCAACTTCAAGTGCTCATTGCAGGAACGACTGGTTCGCTTGAAAACACGGAGTACGGTGTTCCTACCGGCTCAGTGTACGGGCCGCTTGGATATGTAATGCATGTAAATAGCCTTTGTAATGTCGTCAAAAAATGTCAAATGTATATGTATGCTGACGATACATGCTTAACTTATGCGGACAGCGATCTAAACAATGCTATAAATAATGTACAATATGATTTTAATAATATATGTAAGTGGGCTCACGATAATGGGTTAGTAATAAACTTAAGTAAAACAAAGTGCATGCATATCCATTCGCCTTATATGAAGGTACCGAGCGAGTCAGTAAACATTGTGGGCCACTCGTATAATTGTTTTCACCAAGATAATTTGCTATGTCACTGTACACCACTTGAATGTGTCTCCTCCTACAAGTACCTAGGGATGATTGTTGACTGTCATATGTCATGGAAGTTCCACATTGCAGGCCTATGTACAAAGTTAAGATCAATGTTAACTCAATTTTATTATTTACGTAATGTGGTAAGCAGAAACACTATGCGTTGTTTATACTTCGCGCTGGTAGATTCTATACTTGGGTACGGGTTGAGTTGTTACGGTGGTACTTTTAAAACACACCTAGAAAAATTAAAAAGATTGCATTTTCGAATCATAAAACAAATATCGAGTAAAAAAGATATCACTACATGCAAATCAGATCGCCAAAAATTATATAAAAAAAAATAAAATACTACCAATAGACAGTAAGTTTAAACTACATATAATAAAGGAAAATATTAATAGGAAAGAATTGTTTAAGCCAATAACCCGCAACGGCCCAACCCGTAACAAAAGAAATTGGTTTAGTAGGCCAATTAGAATAAATAATTACTATGGCAAACGCTCCATGAAGTACATAGTGCCAGTTACCTATAACAGTCTTCCTTTTTGTGCCACAGAAGTTTCGTCTATTAATATATTAAAGAAAAAACTTAAGCAATATTTTTTAGAAGCTATTACTTAGATTAGGAAAATATCTGAAATTTAAATGTATTCTGGTCGTGTGTATAATGTTATTACCTATTTATTTTAGTTATATGTATTACTTAGAACATAAAAAAATATCACGTTATTTCAATGTTAAAAGGTTATTTAGTATATAATTATTTAGTGTGTAGTTTTGTTATTTCGCTTTAGGAAATATTGATAATATTTAGTATGTAGTTAAGTATTATCACTTTGAAGCATAATACCTACTTAAATATATTTTTTTATAATTAAAAGTAAATAAGAGCGTATACTTTCCGCCTACAAACTACTCGATAGTTTGGCGGGATATCTGTTGTAATTTTGTATTTTTTTCTGAATAAAATGTTTCAAAAAAAAAAAAAAAAATAACGGGACTAACGGAGCAGGAGCACATAAAAAATTTACACGCGGTTTTTGATAAACTTTCAAATTCGGGTCTTACCGTTCGCAAAGAAAAATGTACGTTTTTTTCGAAAGAAGTGTCTTATTTAGGTTTCGTAATAACTGAAAAAGGAATTCGGACGGACAAAAATATAATTAAGGCAGTATTAGAAGCGCCGCGACCAGGTAATATTACCGAATTAAAGTCTTTTATCGGCATGATAAATTTTTATTCCAAATTTATTAAAAACTAGCTGTTGCCCGCGGCTCCGCCCGCGTGGAACTCAGTGTGTCACAAAGTTATTCCTGCGTTAATCCCGACCACACATATTAAGACACACTCCACACATCTTAAGAACAGTTGATTTTTTACTACGTTTTAGTCATACCGTACAAAAATCCGTTATGTAGATCTTGAGAAAATCGATAAAAAGACAGATATAAACGTCGGGGTTTTTTCATTCCAAACTATTACTTATATTTTTAAACTACATTGGTAGTTTTTCATTCGGGTGCCAAAACATAAAGACCAGCTAAAGCGATGCTGACCCTCGAAAAAGCAACATAAAGTTGATCATGAGAAAAAAAGCCGGTTCGATTCCCGATATATGTATAGATATCCCGATATATAGATATTAATGAGCCCGCGACTTCATTCGCTCATGGAAGCTTTTCCCGCGTAAATCTCGATCCCGCGGGAAGTCCGGAACAAAAAGTAGCTTAAGTATATATAATGCTCCATAACCTCCTCTACCTCCCACTGAAAGTCCCATAAACATCTGAACCCACGACCTCATTCCCGGGTATGAGTTTTTACCGCGTGAATCCTAATCCCGCGGGAATTCAGGGATAAACAGTACCCTATATGTTGCTTCAAAACTTCCTCAATCTCCTAGTAAAGGTCGCATAAAAATTTAAGCCCGCAACTACGCGCAGGAGTTTATTCCGCGTAACTCCAGATCCCGCGGGATTTCCGGGAAGACAGACTTGTTAGTTTTATATTAACAGTACCCTATATGTTGCTTCAAAACTTCCTCAATCTCCTAGTAAAGGTCGCATAAAAATTTAAGCCCACAACTACGCGCAGGAGTTTATTCCGCGTAACTCCAGATCCCGCGGGATTTCCGGGAAGACAGACTTGTTAGTTTTATATTAATGTTTGTTTAGAAGCTATTTATACCCCATACGCGAAGAAGGTTTTCCCGCGTAAATTCCGATCCCGCGGGATTTCTGGGATAAAAAATATCCTATATGTTAATCTAAGTTGCCCTCTATGTGTGTGCCAAATTTCATGAAAATCGGTTCAGTAGTTTTTGCGTGAAGGAGTAACAAACAAACAAACAAACAAATACACAAACTTTCACATTTATAATATTAGTAGGATCTTTCGTTCATTCTGTCGCCATTGTATAAATTATTAAAAAAGGATGCTCCGTGGAAGTGGTCGGAGGAACATCAGCTAGCTTTCGATGAAATTAAGTTAGCGTTAACGCAGTGTCCAGTGCTTATACATTACAGTGCAGATTTACCTTTGATATTATGTTGTGACGCGAGCGCGCGCGGCGTCGGCGCCGTGCTCACGCACGACACAGCGGCCGGCGAGCGTCCCGTGTCATACGCGTCGCGCGCGCTCACGCCAGCCGAGACCAATTACAGTCAAGTGCAGCGAGAAGCGCTTGCAATCGTGTTTGGTGTGAAAAAATTCCATTCTTATTTATATGGACGTAAATTTATATTGCGGACGGATCATCAGCCGCTGGTGACCATCTTCGGTTCAAAAAAGGATATACCGCACACGGCCGCGGGCCGGTTAGTGCGTTGGGCTATTTTATTGTCGGGCTATCAGTACGAGATACAATACGTGCGTTCATCCTTTAATAGGGCTGATGCGTTGTCTAGATTACCATTAGATGAAAAGGATGAGTTTAAGCAGGACGATGAGACGACCTACATTCGATTTATAGAAAATAATTTTCCCGTAAATTCAAAAGAAGTACAAATAGAAACAAGTAAAGATAAAAATTTGTGTCAAGTTATTGGCTTTGTGCGATCGGGATGGCCGGTATCAGGAGTAGTTCGACCTGAGTTAGAAATTTTCTATCGGAGACGAGATGAATTATTTGTTGAGGGGGGTTGTCTTATGTGGGGATGTCGGGTAGTAGTACCAGTCACGCTTCGGTCTAAAGTGCTAAATGAGATACACGGGTCACATTTAGGTGTAGTAAAATGTAAGGGACTGGCACGGAGTTACGTCTGGTGGCCAGGCCTGGATTTAGATATAGAAAATATGTGTAATGCGTGTAAAACATGTTCCGTTACGGCGGACATGCCGAAAAAGCATGTCATCATCCCTTGGCCGTGTACATCTAAACCGTTCGAAAGGATACATATTGATTTTTTTTCATTTCGTGAACTGACATATTTAGTAATCGTCGATAGCTATTCGAAGTGGTTAGAAGTAATATTTATGAGCACGACGACCGCTAACAATACCATAAATAAGTTAAGAGAAATATTTTCTCGGTTTGGAATCCCAAAAAAATTAGTTTCTGACAATGGGCCACCATTTGGAAGTGAGGAGTTTGCATCATTTTTAAACAAAAATGGCGTTAAGCACGTCACTTCCCCACCATATCATCCTCCTTCGAATGGCGAAGCTGAAAACGCCGTTCGTACCGTAAAGAGGGCTCTTCAGAAGGCGGTCGTTGAGAACGTGTCTATTAATTTCTTTTTACAAAGATTTCTTTTGGATTACCGGAATGCTATTCATTGCACGACGGGCGAATCACCCGCTAAGCGGATGTTAGGACATCAGATTAGGTCACGATTGGATCTCGTTAAACAAGATTTAGTTGAGAACGAATCAGAACGTCTCACGCACAGGGCTCAACGTAAGGGGGGTTTAGAAAGGCACTGGGAAGTAGGAGATCGCGTGTGGGCTCGGGACTATAGAAGGAATGGTAAATGGTTAGAAGCGGATGTGAAAAATGCTAAAGGGCGTAATATGTATGAAGTGGAAACTGAAGAGGGATTAACATGGGTGCGTCATGCCGACCAGTTGCGCAGATGTTCAGCGACGCCCACGACAGTCGCGACGGCGGGGAGCGAGGACAACGGGGCGGCCGCGGCGACCCGCTCGCCCCAACTTCCCCGCTCTCCCCCGTCTTTACGCTCGCCTGCGCTCGCCGCACCAGAAAAATTGTCAAGTAATTCGACAGTGGCAACATGTTTACCGGCGGCTCTGGATGCAACCGATGTAGGCGAACCGTGTGTTACAGATGGCGGGTTAAATATTGCTAATAGTAAGCGTACACGGAGACCAGTGGAACGTTACGGGTTTGACAATTAACGGTATTTTTTTTTAAGTTGAAGATTGTCATTACATTGAAGTTGTGATAGGTATGCTTTTATTTTGTAATGTAGGTAGGTATGCTTATACTGCCTTGTAGCTTAATGTTTCTTTTTTTCAATATGTTTTATAATTGTGGGGGGGATAATGGGGTGTATAAATGTTACTAATATGTGGGTAGGCGTTTGGTTTGTAACTTAGTGAATAAATGGCTGCTGTTCGTACCGGTCGCGTATTATTCTTTGCCCTACTCGTACACTACAAAACCTAATTTAAATCATTAAGAAAAGTATTGAACGCCCACTGTGTTTTATTTTTCACCTTGCAACCTGATGATCGGAGCATTATACCACCATCCTGACAAGTATCTCCGACATCAGAAGTTGGGATAAAGAACTCACTGTGGGTTTTCAGGTTACAATTTTCAGGTTTTTAGGTTGCGATTTTCAGGTGATAACTGGATCCATAAATGGCAAGTGAGTTGCCATGTGCCATTACATCTCACATGGCATGGATGGAATGTGGCGTCGAACTTTGGTAAAGCTTTGAAGTAAGACCGCGAGTTTGGGTATGGCATTATTTTTATTCCATTACGTCTGAGGTGATACAATTTCATTGCTTAAATTTTAATTTTTGTGTAAACTATATTGTGTGTGTGTGCGTAGTTTGTTTGATAATCGTGAGTGAAAATAAAGACATCAATTTCCGGTGATAAAATCATTTAAACACCTTTAACTTGTGTCACTAATATTGTAGTGAACGCCATCTATCGGTTCCAGATAATACTTTTTAGCAAAATCTTATTGTGTCGCTAGTTGTACCTATCGCCACTGTCGATTATAATACTGTTAAAATAAATAAAATAAAAAATACATGTTAAGATATTTAAAGGTCCTTTAAAATGAATTTCTAATTTGTTTGTTCTTTATTACGATATTATTAGGAATTTATATTCAGTTTTGTACTGTGACGTTTATTAAATGAACTGAGTGTTAAATTTATCAATTAAAAACAAGAAAAAGGATAAGAGACGACTAAAAACTTGGTTTAAAATTATTTTAAAACTAGAGAACCGCCCGCGCTTCGCTTCGGGACCCGTAGGTAACAGCCGCGTAGGTCCCGCTCCCGTAGGAAACTCGGCCAAAGATAAGCCTATAATATGATATACTGTAACATCAACATCAGAATCCGTCCTGTCTTCACTCACGGCTAACATAGCCGTGGGGATTCAGTTTCGGGGCCGGTGGCCCCCTGACTGAGGTGTCTGCCGCGGTCCGTAACAACGGACCAGTCGTTGGGTTGGGACCCTGTAAAGGGTCCTCGAAGATTGTCCAGATGGTGATGTGGAGTATGGGTGTCTAGTCCGGGGAGTTATGATGATTTTCACGCCGCCCGGGCGATCAGGCCCTACCAGGTGAGACCGCTGGTGGGAAGCCCAGCAGGAGCCGATCTGCGACCGGACGGCGGCTTGCGGTCTTGTCCGAGGTGGTTCATGTCGGGCTGCTCTCGCGCAGTAGGTCGCGCGGGAGTGCCCAACGGTCCGGGGGGCGGGCGTGGAGCGGCGCCAGGTTCCGCAGGTGCAGAAACCGCGCCGCGTCCGCGCGCGCAAACATCCGTTGCGCTAGGTCCTCCACGTGGGCATCCAGGCTCTCAACCCTGAGGTCCCGCTGGATGGTGGCGTTCCTCATGCACCACGGCGCCCCTGCCAGCCGGCGCAGCGTCTTCGATTAAACCACGCGTAGACGCCTGCGTTGTGGTTCACTCGGGAGCGCGTACCAGGCTGGGGCCGCGTACGTGAGTCTGGGGCGGATGTAGGTCTTCCAGATGGTGGTTTGACCCTCAACGGGAGACTCGAGGAGAGCGCTGGACGTAGCGCTACAGCTGCTGCCTTGCCGTGATTTACGACGTTGGTCACGTGGGGCTTCATAATCAGGGAACAGTCCAGGGTTACCCCATGGTACTTGGCCTGTCTTGTCCAGGCAATGTCTTGGTTGAGGAGCTTTAGAGTGGGGTCGCGCATCGTGGTTCCTCCGAATTGGATGGCCTGCGTCTTCCCTACGTTGATTGCCATCCTCCACTCGTGTAGCCACTTGGGGAGGGCGTCGAGGCATCTTTGCATTTTAACGGCGGCGTGACCTGACTTAATCGAGGTGGTCAGGTACGCCGCGTCATCCGCGTAGAGGGCGAGCATGGCGCCCCCCTCCGCTGGAATATCGTTCGTGTAGCACGAATAGAGGGTAGGCGAGAGGCAGCTTCCTCAACATCAGATATAACATTTGCCTATGATTTAAGTAAATTACATCTGCTATTTGATAGCGTGATTCAGAACTTGCAAATGAATTTTACTAACGGCATCTATTAACAACATCCGGAACTAAATATCTAGCAACTAACAAAACATCGATCTGCCCATAGGAATGAGATGTTTTTCCGCGGTAAAAAGTAGCCTACGTCACTCTCCACCCTCCTAACTATCCCCATACACATAAACCATACCATATAATAGCCATGTTACGACGTGAAAGAGTCACAAACAAACAAACAAACAAACAAACACACTTTCACATTTATAATATTAGTAAGGAGTAAGGATAAGGAAGTAAGGATATTAGTAAGGATTGTTTAGATTTAATCACAAAATAATTAGTATAAAATTGTGCCGTTGGTAGTTATTGGTGTGAACATCAACTGACTTGGTCGGTTGACAGTTTGAAGGACATAAATGCAACGACTTGGGCATGGTTGGGTTAATGCTTGGTTGACTTTGGAAGGGAGCGGACCACCAGCACAAGTTAAGTAGATTTCTTTTTATTGTAATTATTACGTAGGTATTACGTATTTTAGTTATGGTTTTGATTATTAAATAATAATTATAATAATAATTAATAATAATAATTATAATATTATAATAATTATAATTATTATTATATTGTATTGCTATTGCTATTTTATCTTACGATTGAAATGAAATTGAAAAGCAGTAATTTTAATGTAAATATATCGTTATTTTGCCAGTTACTTACATAAGTTATTATTTTTACATGAGGTGTCATTATGTACATTATGGTGATTAAGTTTCTTCCAAAGGTATTAAGAAAGAAAATCTATAATAAAGTATTACCTTGGTCATAAATATTTGCATTTTCATTTCACTAATATTACCTTTGATAAACTTATGGTTAAAATGCTTTTGAAATATAAGTTATCATAAGCTTTTATTGAATTTTTACCTACACACACAATACTTTCTCTAGTTTAATAATTTATATACAATTTAAATACAATATTTCTATCGATAATCTATAATATTTTTATATGGTTTTATATTAAATCTCACATCAGAAGTGGGATATTCCCAGGCCTACAAGTATTTTTTTTATATATGTAGGAGCGAGACCAAAGTCCTACGCTGATCTAGTAACGCCACCTATGAGTAATCGATGGAACTAGTTTTAGGAACCTACCGCCATCTATGAATGATGGCCGGAGCTACTTCTGGAAACGAAACAGTTATTGTTTGGGCATGGTTGGTATGGAGTGGGGGTAGAGATGGCGTCGTAGAGAACCATAGCTGTCATGTGTTACAAGTTCTACTTCCGGCACCCTGATATAACCCAACATTAATTATTAATTACAATAATATTATAATTGTGTGTATAATAATTTTGTTTATAATAATTTATTCCTACGATTTATTAATAAATTCATTTATTGTTTGAGATTATATAAGTGTTATCGACTTCCGATTTAATTGTAAAGTGGGGTTGAAAGTAGGATATAAATATGGCGGACTAAGGTAGTGCAGGGCATTATTTTTGTAACAGTTGCAAGGGGAAGTTCTGCCCGAATGTATACTTGTAAAG